>JAHWXV010947290.1:0-13292 GCA_024586415.1 Phrixothrix hirtus | reverse complement strand
GCCACGGCTCTTGCCACCTCTTCGGCAGTTATTTGCATTTTCAGATATAACTAACTTTAATTCACTTCGAATGACCAATAAAAAGCACTTTTTGCAAAAAATCTCAATAAAAATGGATTCCCAGTATATAAGAAATTTGATTAAAACTGAAGAAGAATGCCGAAGTTGAAATAGAACCTTTTTCAGGTTATTAATTTCAATACTTATGACACAAAAAAGTGGCAGAATATGTCACAGCCATCTCAATGCTATTTACGTTAATCCTAAACTTTATTCAAACAGAATGGCTAAAAAAGGTGGTAAAATTGAAGTGCACCACTTTTTTTGTAACTGAGTGTATTTCAATTTATGTTTTCTTTAAGTAAGCTAAAACAATCCCTTAACACAAATATACACCTCACTCCTAGCATATCATGATCCTGAGATCGTTTTCCAAAACGTTTCGATTTTCTAAGATCATTGCTGATCGCGTCCATATTTGCGAAGCTTTGGTTGCCATATGACAAACAGTCAAAAAAAGATTAGAATTTACTACCACACATTCCGTAAGTTACGAGAAACTTACCGTACATGTAATTGTCTCACCAAGAAAACAATTCAACGTGTAATCGCAAAATTTGAAGCAACCAGGTCTATTGTTAATCTAACAATGAAAACTCCGCTGTCATTCATCGGACTGTACAAGAGAATCCGCCCCAAATAATTTAGTACCAACTATAAGAACTGGGACTTTCATTAACCAAAACTTGGAGGATTTTGCATCTGGACTTGAAACTTCACCTTACAAAATTGCTCAAACATAAACTGTAGCCAATCAACCATATATTCAATCCATTGGAACTTGATCACGCTTTTAGCCCAAAAATAATCTTCGGTGACGAGGTCCATTTCTGGACGAATAGCTTTGATAACAAATACAGTGGAAATTCAAGAACGTCCACTTCATCGCTAAACCTCATAAACAACAATACCACATGCGTCCATCGTGATTTATGCGAAAATTGAACATCCCAGGTGGACTTCACCAAACGAAACCGCAGCAACCATTTATCCGAAGTTCTTTTCCACGCATAATGCAGTGACTTGTTTCAAAATAACAAATAAATAAAACTACATCATTTACACAACTTGATTTTTTCAAGCCCAAAGATGGCACCTTTTCCTTTTAAACGCTTATTTTGATATTTATAATTTTTGTTACACCGCGATTATAAAGTTAAACAGAGAGTATATTTTAATTCCCGTTAACAATGATTAGAATGTGGCACGCAAATCATGTAATAACATGATCATATACATACAGTCCGCGACAAATGTATGGGTGCATGCGCTTAACCTACATTATTTGTAAACTTTTTGACAACGTAAGGGATTGAGCTTCAATCAGTAAGTAAAATGGGGTTCTCGAAACAAGCGTTTACTAGATTTTTTCACTTCAGTATTTACTATTCGCCATCTATAGTAGAATTTCTACGCAAATCATCATCTTTACTCGCATTAAAAGTATGATCGCAGAGTTATTTCCCGGTTAACTTGATCATGAGATAAAGAAGGCGCAGAATGGAGGCCGTTGTCTTTTCTGATTTTCTGAGTTCAATTTAGACGGATGGAATGTTCCTATTACTACCTTGGCATCAGAAAACAAAATTTTCCACAAATAAATAATAAATCGGTGGGAGTTCGGCGATAATTTAGGCTGTTATAGAGTTCCACGGGAACAATTTACGAATCATAGAATCAATATTTTACAATGACTAACGAGATTTCCAGACATTAATACCATTGAAAATATTTGGGGTTATTTAATCGGAAAAGTTTATTACAAAAGGGTTTTCCACAAGAGTGAAGATGTGTTTCAGCAAGCGATATTTAAAATTTATATAAATACTAAAGAATAGAATATTTTCTTTAATTTATGATAATGGAGCAATGACATATCTCACGAGTTTGACCATGAATTACAATATCTATTATACATTGTACGAAATGTTAATTATTATTTGGCACCATAAATGTAGACTATCTAAAATGTTAATATCCAAATGTAAATAGGCTTGTTCTTTTTTTCAAAGTTTGAGTGGAAGAACAGCTTTGCTGAACTCTGTCTTGTGATTAAATTAGTGCAATATTATTTTTAGCTATATTTTAGGTAAAGAATGTAACAAAGAACATTATTATTGTTATTATTATATTAAGTATTAATTGATAAATATTGGTTATTTTTCTAGATTTGTGTTTCATTTTAGCATACATATGTAGGTCCTCGCGTCTTCAACACATACAATCATTTCTTTAGCGTTAAACTTTAAAATAACACAAACACAGTTCCTTGCAATTTTATAACGAATACAATGTTGTATCACGTGTAACTCTACGGATTTGTTGAAAAAAATGTAATAAGTGTTGCGACCATACTTTTGTCTCTGACTTTCTGTATTAAACAATTTTATTTCTAGGTTCTATAATCAGAAACACTTGAAAAAAATAGCAATAAATTTATCATTTTTCATATATTGCAACAATGATTAAAAATGTTTACAATTTAAAAAAAACAAAAATTTCTTTTAATATATTTTCGGAATTATTTTTAATGGAACTGTAAAGTATATAAAAACAAATGAATAATTAATCAATGTTTTAAAAGCTTTCCTCGGTAACAAGTAAATATGATTACTTGATGAGAATCAATTAAGTAAAATGTTTTAATTGTAAAAGCCTATTCAGATGATTTAAAAAAATCAAATCCATCTTCCATAACAATAAACAACTGCATAAAAGAAACTAAACTGATTAAATATTTTCTGATAGCTACACTAAACGCCAAACCCGCAATATAAAATTGTTCCCAAAATCTTATACATGAATTCCAACAGCGAGGCATAAGATACATTGACGCTTGCCAAGTAAAACGAAGTAACTCATTTTTCAAGACTGTAAATGCCTCCGCTATACGTGCTGCACACTGCCCCTAGTTTTGTGTTTACGTAACTGATAAACTTTGTCTTCGGTTAACCCTTATGCAGTGTGAGAACATCGCTAGTTGTTAAAAAGCATATTTACATTATGGCTTCATATACGATAAGATTTAAAACATAAAATATAAATCATCGGCGAAATAAATTGTTTACTTCATTACTTATTTAAAATAAAATAGTTAAGTACGTATACATCATAAATAGAAGGAACTGTTAAACGATTGAATAATTTATTTTAAAACGAAGTATTTTTAATTAACATTTCTTGTTCTTTCTGTTCCCAATATATTAGACGATAAAACAGATATAAGAAGGACGCTTAAGGATAGATATAAACATTTTTTAAAAGTATCATAGAGCAATTTTATAAAAGAGGAGACGTCTACAGTTTAGAAAATGAGTAAATGATGTAAAAGGATAAAAATTATCATATCAATATCAACCGATTGCTGTTTATACATACACTCGTGGTTTAGTTTTTCATTTAAAATAAATTATTCATAAAATATTAACCTGAAACTTGAAATCTAGGCGACTCTCTCAATTTTTAACTTCTGGGTCCAATTAAAATTAATTAAATTAATTTATATTTAATTTGATTAATGTATGAATACAATGAAATACGTTTTATATCGGGTTATTTAATTTTTCCAGTAAATATGCACGGTATCAGAGAAATAAGAGGTACTACCTTAACCGCAGATACATCTTGGTATGTATGACAGATTACTGTAATTGTTTTCTAACTCTGCATGTTTATCTGGATGACTACAGTCGTTCATAAAACTATTTGGCTATCGTAATTTCCGTTTGTTTTGTCATATTAAATTACAGTTGTTGAGTGACACATGCCAAATATTTAATAGTAGACGTTATCCAACAAATTTAATTATTAATAAACAACTTCAACCAACAAGTTTAAACTATCATGAAAATTTTTATAATGCACAGAGTTATTCGTTATATTTTGACTAGCACTTTATTTGCCTTATTATTGGAGATACAAATAAAAGTTTTATATAAAAACTGTAGAGTTGTACCGACATTTTAAAAAGGTAATTAAGAACACGATTACACGTATGTCACATAATACGAAACCCACTTGTACTTTATTAAATACAACACCCTACATATCATTATATTTCCAAAAAGCTCTTGCTTTTGTGATTCTGAATATATAATGTTATAGAGGTAAATCTATCTTTAAAACTTTTCGACATATTTGACTTTGCAGAAAGCGTCTTCACCGGAAGAGCAGTTGGTTATGTTGAAACAAATATCAAACTAGCAATGTAGACTACAAACATTTTGATTATTGTCGTTTTTGATCATGTGTAAATAATTAGTATTAAATTATAATTAAACTCCACCTTTTGATAAATTTTAAATGCAATTTATGAATTGTTAATTCCATATCAAACGAAAATTAATCATTAAAATCCACGCTTTGATATGAAATTCACATACAAAAATTTAAATAAATGTCGTATGTACAGACGGTACTAAAAAGGTTCCCGCAAGTCGGAATTTTTGTATTTATATTTAAATAGCATTAAATAAATAACTCTAACAAATGGCGTGGAAGCTTGGGCGCTTACCGAAGCAACATCCAGAAGAATAGAAGCGATCGAGATGTGGATATCTCGACGAATCTTAAATATTAGTTGGACTGATCATGTCGCAAATAATGAGGTGTTAGAGAGAATGAGGACATGCAGAAAGTTGCTGATTATCATAAAGAGGAGGAAACTCACATACTTAGAACATATCATGCGAAATGAAAAGTATAAGAACCTCCAACTAATATTACAGGGCAAAATTGAGGGAAACCAAGACCAGGAAGAAGACGGATAGGATATCATGACTAAAAATTTTGCGGTAGTGATACGGGAAAACATCAAGCGAATTGTTCCGACCTGCTGCAAACAAGGTCAAGATAACAATATGGTGACTAACATTTTCTGGGCAAATAAAACACAACGAAGAAAAAACATAAATAAAGTACGCGCGAAAGAGAAGACTTCCTAAAATTAAATAATCTAGGATGGTAAAGACACGTAGAAACGATTAGAAGTTTAAAATCCTTCAATCACGGCCAAAATCGACCATATGAAATTTAACAGAAACCAGCAACAGTACAGAATGGAAAATTTCCGAGTACATTTAAAAATGAAAAAAGATGACTGGTTACAAAGGAACAAATTTCGTTACTTTGACAACCAAAAGAGGGTATAAAACGAAATTCCCACTTAAAAGGTCACTTTTGCACAATGTCTTATTGCACATCACCTTTTTCCTGGTGCTTTATAGAGCGATGTTTGACCTCGTGTAATCTAAGAAGAACAAGTAAATCTTAATTGCTAAGTGCTAATTGAAAGTGATTTCAGTTCGCAAGTGATTCGCAAGTTGTATTCACAAAAGATCACGCCTAATAAAAACAACACCAAAGTTCACAAGTAGAACCTTAGCAATTTAAGAAGAATTAATAATAAATGTTGACAAAACTCCAGTATAAAAGTCAGCACCTATAACCGAAATACCATTTTAAATTGTACATATCAATTTAAAATAATAAAGACAACGAGGGAAGATTCAAATATGAACTTGGATTCATAGTGTAGCCAATTGTTACCACACAGTAGGAAGTCTTCACCAAACTTAATGCAGTAAGTGAAATTAAACATTTACTTTACGCAAAGTACAGTTTAAAAATAAAAGCTTTTCAGATAAAACAATTCTAACCATTGCATTCTTTATTCAAAAGTTGTTAACTGTAATTATAGTAAAACTTATGTGGGTAAAGATAAAGTCGATTGTTAATTCATTTACCTTTATCCTATTTCTATTTATTCTTAGATATTTGCGTAAAATTAAATATGTTTATTGAAGCTAAACCGATGTTCCCTTCTCCCTCCCTTTCAATAAAAAGTCAATGTCTTAATTCTACCAATTAAATTAAAAATAAATCGAATAAAATTATGAAAGAAGAGTAGGACTAACAGAATGACGATGACCCTTAATTACTCCAAATAGGCAACCCAACTTAGATTTCATAGGTTGCTTTGATATTTGTTTATCAATTATTATGTATTATAACTAGAGTAAGTAGAAGTATAATGTTCACAAAATCAAAAGTTAATTATAAGTAATTAATTTTATGAACATGGAAAGGCTTATGGAATTTAAAATAATTACAGAAACCTTTCCAAAATAATTACATAGTTCAAAATTATAATTTAATTTTAAATAAATAACTTTATATATACCGAAGGGTTCACGTAATATAAAAATTTATTATAGAAACCTTTTCAAACTGCTATAAATACGCAGCTTGAAAGTTAAGAGTAAAAAACGGTAAACCTCTTGTAAATCAGAGTATAGCCACCCACAGCAATAAACACATAAAACAGGAGCCACAATCATTTAAAAGGTTTATGAGGGCAGTTTTCAAAAACACTGCAATTAAACATAAGGAAAGGGTCAAGTACACCAACTACAAGAAAGCTGAATAAACGGACGTTGGAAAAATTCGATTGGTTCACATTCAAAAAAAATGGTTAAACACCATTGGCAAGCAAGAAAATGTCGGGAAGCTTCAACGTCGATATAAGCCCGACATAGAGCAAGTTTCGTTTGTATTATGCCAAGAGTCGCGTGAGTGCATGTGCAGCGTACCTCCAAGACAGTACATGTTAAGAAATACTCACTGTTCATTAAATGACCAGCTCCATATGAAACAAGAACCGCCTAAGGACAAAAATTAGAATCCCTTCGCAGATAGCCAGTCCACCGAAGATTTAATTAAAATTCGAGCCAACATTAGGGTTGTAACTAGTCATGATACAATTCAAACATCAAAAGGTGTACGAAGGAACCGATTTCAAAGTTAAGGTTTCGATGTTCTCTCCCAGCAGTAGTAACAAACACAGAAGATACTTCTAAATAAGGTTAGCTTCTGTTTAATGTTTAAAATAGAGTAACACAGTGAACTACAATATGCTTCATTGAAATTTATAAACAATTTAAATAAAAGCGTTCACTGGGTTATCTAATGCAATTGTAAACAAAAAGTTTATTTTCAAAAGGTATGTGAACATTATCCCAACTTGAATTGAGTAAGCATTTATTAGGGTTTGGGTAAAGTCTTGCCATAAATTAGACTAACGTTCATTTATCTGACACTGTGGTTTCTTTTCAAAAATATTATATTTGTATAACATGAAATAATCCTAATCATTTAATTATCTCTTAGGGCTTAGAATATAAAGTTCAGTTCTTAATTCTCTGGTTGATTATTAATTTGCAAAAATCACATTTTTATTAATAACAAAATTCATTTTGTGTGAACTACAAATACTTATTATGAATTCTTGTAAACCTACCTAATAACAGGTGTTCGTCTAAAAGATTAAATCGCTTTCAAAAATAAGTAGCTTGCACAAGTTATTTTAAAATAACTTTGGACTTTCCAAGTACGTTATAAAAATTATTTGGGGCTCATCAACAGTAGGTAATCTTTTAAGGGTGTAAATAAATACCGTCTCGCACTTTATTTACTGTACACCTAAACTTAGTAAATATCAGGTTATTATATTAATTAGTACCCTACTGTAAAACAACGCTACCTCATAAAAGGTAACGTTATCAGACGAACAATAAAAACGTCAATTATCACGTCAGATATTTAATATGAGATTAGTGACATTTTTAAGCTGAAATTATCATTTTCATGTAAGTTCAACAATGAAAAAACATTAATACGATTTTAATTTACCGTGAATGTCCCAATATTACTTCAACATTAAAAAAATATAATTAGAAATTAAATTAGTAATTATTATAAATGAAAAATAAAAGTTTATTCAAAAAGTCACTTAACACAAACAAACAAATTTGCAGTAACAACTGTTTCTTTCGTCTTGGAATATATAATAAATACTAGAATAAATCATAAAATTAAAATCTGTATGTCGTAAAAGGTCACATAAAAGACTGAGAGGTTACCTAACGTTTCTCTATTCTTAACCATTCTGATTATAAAGTACAATAATTTAAAAAAATACTGAAGCGACCTATGAAATGTAGTCACCTCTTGGAAAAATCAAGAATTATCATAATTTGTGAAACACGCTGTACTTAATTTATTAATAAACAATTACAAACATAAACTCTTATTTAAATAGTAAAATAAAATGAAAATATTACTAATTTTTCGCTAAAGATCATTTTGATTAAATATATGACAGTTGATAATATGTACACTAATTGATGCCATACCTTAGATTGTTATTTTCAGTTTGAGATTTGTGTAAGCATAGCCAACCAAGTTCTATTTCAATGATGAGTTTTTTTTACATTTGGAAAGTCAAATATTAAATAGAGACAATTTGAATCTAGCAAAAACGGACTATTTGAAAAGGCAATAATATACAGGGTGTTTCACTTAAAAAATAAAAGTATGTTTTATATCATGTGACATTGGTAAAGTTAGTGTTCTTAAATATAGCTACAACCCTATAACTTTTACATTATACTTTTTTCATATATATCCAATAATAAAAGAAATAAAATGGCGATCAAAATAAAATGAATAACCCTGTACATATTTATTAATCATATAACACGAAAATTAATTTACGATTTTATTATCCATAATTTTAGTATGTAATGTTGTAGACCGTCGTTATACAAGGCACGAATTCATATCATAAGAGAATCTTTTTTAAAAGCACCTTTAAAAAAGTGCATCTCATATCGTGAATTCTAGGAAAAACAGCTCCTTTTTATTCGAGCAATACCGGTAGCTTCATTTAGATTTTCTACAAAATTAGTACCTATGAATGAATACTCAAGTTCCGTTTAATAGTTATAATAATTATTTCCATTTATCTAAACCCAGCTACATACATGCAGAAGTTTGCAGAATATCAAATAGCATAGTGATTTGGTACGCACCTACTAGAGTGTAGCGGCATCACAATTAGCAAATATTCGTTTTTGGCCAAACCCCGAACGTTTCACGTCGCTTGTCTTGTAAATCGACATGGATCAAAGTGGCAAACGTTTACAGTTATCAACTAAATTATAAATTAATTCGAAATTTGCCAACTAAGTGCACGTGTAGCAGAAAACTTGAAATATAACGAATAATTTGACGAATCGTTCGTTATTTGATAAATATTCGGGATTCAACTAACTTCTACGAGTGTAAAACCGGCTTGGGATAAACGTTCACTAAAAATTCATATTTATATAATTAATTATTCAATGTTAATTTGAAGATAAAATTTTAAAAATAGTATGTTCAAATTTTTGAAATGACTTCTAGACACATGATTTCATTCCTTATAGAAAAACAAAATAATTCGAGTACGAAAAGTAATGATAGAAAATAAACAAAGCAAGTTCTTTTTTGTGTTTCCAATAACTTATAGTTAAATGTAAACCATACAGGTAAATAGTTAAGATCGATTTTTATGCGAAAATTTGAAAAATTGCTTTGTCGAATTAGATTATAATCTTTTACAGATATGCGTTTAAAAAAGATTTATGTACGTACGTGTATTAAGGAATACATCTTATTTCCTGAACATCCTGTATTGCAATTATATATTTTTTATTTAAACTCAATGAAAAGTCACGTCCGTCCTTGTCCGTAGTTATCCATTCAAAATTTATACTAAAATATTTAATTCTTTTTAGAATAAAGTATGACTTTATCTCATATCCCATTCAACATACTCTCATCCCCTATCTATACACTGTTGCATAAGATTGCTCCTATGTAGGGAACAGTGTTGCAACGCCTTCAGCAGCGCCGCCGTTTTCCCCTTTGCCTCGTTCAGTGTCTGAAAATGTGTTCCCTTCAATTCAGATTTAACATTAGGAAACTGATAAAAATAACACGGAGATAAATCCGGCGATAAATATATGTGGCTCGTATCAACGAGAAAAATTGCTTAACGGACAACTCATTGTAAGTAGAATTGTCGTGATGGAGACTTCACGTTTTGTTTCCATAGCTTGGGCAATATTTTCCTCACGCGTACTCTCAGTTTGGCCAGAAGTTGAACGTAATGGTGGTACACCATGATACACTATTGATATTGAAAAAAAAACGATGAACGTAGCCTTTACATTCTATTTTCTAATTCTTGCCTTCTGCATTCGGTTCGTGCGAGTTTTCTAATGAGCATCGATTATCTCTTTGTTTCTGGATTGTACTAAAAAATCCGTACCTAATTACGTGTAATGATATTTTTCAACAAATCATGTTCAACTGTGAGTCGTTCTATGTAATCGGTGTAAATATAGTTTCAGGTATCTGTACTTCTGCTCCTAAGGTTTTCAGAGATCATTTCGGAGCAGACTTTGTGCAATCATTTCTCAACGGTATCACCTTGTACACATACGCATTTTTCACAATGCTAACGCTTCTTTAGAGTCTGTTGTGTCCACTGGAAAATCACTGATACAACATCGACTGTCCCTTTTGTCGAAAAACAGCAAAAATCACTAGACACAAGGTAAAATAAAATGAGTACGCAGCACGAGAAACCACTTTAAAGTTGTTGTCGTCAAAACACTTGTGAACGACGAGAAGCTTTGTCTTGATGAAATTATTGCAATAAACTTTACTACATAACTCATCGTTTGGACTTTACTACCAATATTTACATGGAAAATTTCAAATTGACAGCTCATTTAGATACATATCAGCATGAAACAGTGAAGCATAATATTTAATGACCATGTCCTGTCTCATTCGCCCGATAAACCTTGAGGTATCCAACAATTGAAAGAACTTCCAAAATAAGAAGTTTCAAGTACTGACGATACTGAGTAATGGAAAATTTCAAATAAGGTTTCGAAAATGGAAAGAAAGAACAATCATCTTCCAAACAAATACAGTTCAATAATATTTCACGCTAGTTTCAATGTAAAGAAAGTAAAAACAACCTTTTCAACGGTAAACGCCATGATTACAGTTTGAGAAACGTAAGAAAACAAACTCAATAAGAAAATAAAGACGATATCGCTTTCCGTCGCACACCGAGCATAGCCCAATAATAGATTTGGGATATACATTCAGATTTTCAAATTTATACGTGGACTGTGTGACAGGATACTATTAGTGTCGTCGTACTTCAACATTACACTCTGAATCTTGCTTCATCAAATTTTGAACATGTGAAGATAAACTGCCGCATTAAGAGCGCAAGTGCAATCGAATTGAAATTATGTCTAATAAAAAGTACACGAACGAAATATAATTTATTAGCTCCTTTAGATTTCAAATTGCAGTGGCTGTTGTACTTCGTCTTAAAACATTAAGTGAGGACGTTTAATAATGTTAGTAAGAGTACATAAGAAATAAAGCTAAACTACCATTACTTTGGTGCTTCATCTGTTAAAGAGATTAATTATTATCTAGTATTCAACAGTTCGACAAATTTAAGTGTGTGCTTTTTATTACTATTTGTAATCCCCTTGAAATACTACACCTTCATAAATACCTTTTTGTTCCACAATTAACATAAATTAAGAAAAAATAATCTTGCACACAATTGTTATTAACTTTAAATCCTATTACATATCTCACTTTTATAAGCGCATCTTCAGATAGGAATTGAGTTCAAATCAAAACATATTTACCAGTAGGGAGTTGGATTAAAATTATTGAAATTATTATTAAATTAATCTTTAAATGTGTGTCAATCTCTTACAGCTTAAGAATAAAAATTTTAAGTGACAAATTGTTTTTTCTATATGCAAAATTCCAGTTAAACAGTATCCATTGGCTGTGTATAAAATATATCATTTGGATTATCGCTAGATAACTTAGTTGGGAAACATTTATTTTTAAATTACTTATTTGTCGATTCAAACAGCAGTCCACATTATTCTATAAAATAAATTAATTTGTGTTTAATGTATAATAACTCTATTTCATAAAAATATTAAAGGTGCATAAATTAAAAACGTCGGGCTCAAACATTTTTATTTTTTCTTATCTTATGTAAAATATAGATTAAAGAGAAAGTATGGTTTTCATTCAAAATTTTTTATGTCGAAATGTTAGTTGAAATACACGTTTTCAGGCCGCCTGAGTCCGAAAAGCATGTGTTTAAAACTTTTTTCTGCATGTGAACAAGATATTTCAAAAACGAAAAGTTGTAGATAAATAAAATTCTATATTTAAATTTTAGTCATCCGGATATGCAACCGCAAAAATTTGACTAAAATTGGACAACCGCAAGTCGTCATTTTTTGGTTTTACGCGATTTTCTCAAAATCGGCTGTAAAGATTTTCTTTAAACTTACTATATTTCTTAGACATTTAATACCCTTTTATATAATCTAGGCAGTTTCTCAGAGAATTTTCCATAAAGCGAGTAATTGGGAATACTTTTACCGTTGGCTATAACAAAAACAACTAGCCAAATGAAAATTTATATTTGAGTTCATGATTATCTTTGTATGCAAAATCAAGAATTTGGTTAAAATCCAATAACCGTAAGTAAGTACCACTTTATTTCTGTCAGTTTTAGGTATCTTCCAAATTTTTAGTTTTTCGCAATTTTCTTGAAATCGGCTCTAACGTTTTTTTTAAAACTTGGTAAATTTCTTAACCATTTAATTCCGTTGTGTACGAATCAAATAGTTTCTGTAATAAATTTCCGAATATCGAGTAATCGGAGGTACTTGAAGTATTAATTGTAAACAACATTTCTCAAAAACTGATCATCGTCGTAAAATCAAATTTTATATTTATGTTTAGTACTCTCCTGGCACGTCCTAATAAGGATTTCATTAAAATTTAATAACCGAAAGTGCCACTTTATTCTTGCACTTTTTAGGTTTTTTTTAAATTTTTTTCGAAAGCAGCTTAAGTTTATAACTTGTCACGTTTCTTACAGCAATGATACTCTTTAACGCAAATTAATCGGTTTTTGTGAAAAAATTCGATGAAGTCAGTTATGGACGAAAATCTGGGGAGTTAGAGAGCGTTATTTGGATGGGTGACCGTTGTAATTATCGTTCCCAAAATAAACGTTAATAATATTTAAATTATTAAGTGGTCATTATTTTCATATCTATAATTCGTAAGAGAAATTCGTGTTGTCTCACACCAGATTTTTGATTTTATAATTCTAGTACATATTAAATAACATATAATTATGTTTCTAAATCGTTTTCATGAATTCAACTTACATATACAAGGTGGGCAATATATAACTGACTGATTTGAATTGCGCGCTATTTTTGATACACGCATTGCAGTAGGTGGCGCCGTAGTAGTTGTTTAAAGCACAT
>JAHWXV010947144.1:0-13337 GCA_024586415.1 Phrixothrix hirtus | reverse complement strand
ATATATATATATATATATATATATATATATATATATATATATATATATATATATATATAATATAATATATAATAATGACAACATAAAGGAAAAATGTTTGAAATTAAACAAATCAGTTTTTAAATAGTTTATAGTTACACAATTAACCCAAAAATCTATTTTATTACCAGGATCAGTTTGCAAACTAAATTCAACCAATTCCATTGACTCTGATTAATTAGATATTGTTTTACAAACAGGAGTTATATCAACAATTTTAAGATTGTTCAGTTTAGTATAGAAGGATTCAATCGAAAAAAGAATAGAAATCATCGCTAATTATTACCATGATTAATTAATGTTTATTAATGGCAAAATATACTTCAATTTAAAAAGCCAGTCAGGAACATATCTATAAGGTCTCCATACAATTTTTGGCATACAGGAAACCCCATATTTTATATCTGCAGGTTTTTCATATTTTACTTATTAAAATTTAATATGATTAAATTGATCAACAAAGTCTTGGTTTAGCAATGAAACTGAAAAGCAGAAACCGGGGTTTTTATGGAAAAGATTTTTTTCTCATTCTATATCTAAAATCTGGTTATATCAATAAATATATTTAGTTAAGGTACCACGCTTTGCATTTAGAAATGTATCCTATACTTATTTTACATTATCAATAATATTAGTTGACATAATAAAATAACCATTTTTTTTTCAAATATTTCTGTTACATTTGATTTTTTTTCTCTTCATATCACATGTAAGAAGAAAAATTCCTCGCCAACAACATTTTGCGCTTCGAATAATCAATATCAACAGAATAAATGTTCTTATAATAGAGGTTTTAACCGTACAGGTGTTTGATATTATGCGGGTAGACAGGTCAGTGTGATGTATCAATGCTTCAAACTTTCCATTCTTCTTACAAGTAACTGCTGCTTGATTTATGCATATATATGGAGCTCAATCTCGAAGTTACTTTAGAAAGGCCCATAAAATTAATCGTACTCCATACGTTTACTTAGACCTTTTTAATTTATTTACACATATAATTCAAAATAATTTTGCGATTATACACTATGACGCACGCAACTCCTGCCATAACTTATGCAACCCAAATGACACATGCATGTATGATACGAATTAATGTGTCGTATTGTACAAGTATGTAAACACAATTTAAAATTTAAAATTTATAAAAATAATGTGGAATTTCAAAGTCTGAAATTTAAATCCAGGCCAACTACTAGAGTTGATTAAATTTGTTGTATTCGTTTATTATTTTACTTGTTTAACGTTTACCAGTAGGTTAATGAAAATTTACTACTTTTGTTATTTCAATGAATGATAATAAATTGTAATAAAAGAAAACAATTTTATAAATTAAAATAGGTAAACGCAAATTTAAATCAAATTGAATCAAAGAAAAAGGACATTTGTAAACATCAAACGAATTATATAAAAGACAAGCATTTGATGCAGTTAAATGGCGGGAAACTTGTTAAAGGAGGCCAATTTTAATTTTATTGCGATGGTTAAAAGCCGGAATAATTATAATATTAGGACTTTAAATTGCGTTTTCGTAGCACATTCCTTGCGTGTCAAAGGGTTGTACGCCGTTAAAACGAATTAATGGTATAATTAACCAACTAAATACATAAAAGGTTGCCAAGTGCTGAAAAGTTTGACGACATTTTCCTTCTTTGTAATTCTCTCGTTTTTATACAGTATAAGCAATTTAAAATAAACGTTAGATATTTAACAGATTTTATTTTTTGTAAATGATTAATTTAATGTTACTAGTGAAGACATTTGATTTTGATTAATTTTCATTTACGTTAAAAAGAACAACTGTTATTTTAATGTACTTCGCGAGAACAAAGCAATATATTCACGTAATAAAAATAAAAAGCACAGCTGACGCCGTACAAATTGCTTTTATATTCATTTAATTAAGATGAGCACACCGCAACAAACGACAAGAGAAAACATCCATAAATTTAAAAGAAGAATGCTGTACACAACGGAAGTAGCTTCCTGTTAAAAGGGAACTTATTTAACACGAATGTTAGCCTTACTAACTCTGGATTTACGAGGTTCTTCTTTTATAATGTAAAAAATATAGACAGTTTAAAATAGATATTTTTTTATTCAACTTTTCGTCCACACTAAGAGCAGAATTTTAAACCCCTAAACGTATTAGCAACCATTGTTACAAATACGATTAGATATTATATAACTAGGAGGTATTTACTATTGATTTTTATTATTGATATATTATTTATTACTACGTATATATAATTGTAGGTCCCGTGTGTTATTTATTAATGGTGTATTTAAATATTAAACACATTTTAGATAGCCTTTTAATAATACATTTTTATCACTCAAAAATTCATGTAAGTTTTTATAGCTTCACATTGAATTTATGATTTGAATATTTTTGCACTAAAATGTTAAACTTGCAGATATTGTCAAATTGCTTCATTTTACTACTTTCGTTGTTTAAACTAAATTAAATTAAATAGATTAAAACATAGCATAAATGTTATTGTTAAAAATCTCGAAGAATTTGATTCAAGCCTTTCATATCATTTTTGGTGTTTAATATAAAATTGCATATAAATTGCAACTAACGCTGACCTTAACTATATTTCATCCCAATCTATCGAGTAACAACTTATTCAAACTAACATTGGATGTATATTTATAATGCAGGATTTGCCATGCAGCATTGTTTTCATCCTTATACCATTATACCTACCTTGATAAATAATCACATTTCTTATATATAAACTGCAATTTAGTTTAGCATTTCACTATAGTTAATCATTGATAATTAGTCAGTACAAGAGTGAGAAGTATAATGATTCTTCATTAATCATCTTCGTGGTGAAATTATTAAATTAAAAGAAATAAAACGTCTTCAACCGATGAAATAAAATTTTTAATTAATCAAATATTCTTAGTTACGAAATATTTGTTAAACATTAATAAATATTTCGTAACTAAGAATATTTGATTAATTTAAAATTAATTAAAGATGTTGTTTTATTTCTTCTAATTCAAGGGTGAGAATTTTCAGTACATATAATTTCAAAGTGTGAAAGTGTTACATTACATAACAATTTCGACAAAAGTCTCGCATGGAAGAATTTGGCAGTTTAGTGTGAAATTTCATATTTTAACTCAGTGGCTTCTACTTTATCTACTCAAATATCTTGCAGAGATTCATGTTAGATGAACTACAACAGATCCAACATGATGGAGCTACTGTCCATATGGCTAGAAGAAGTATAAATATTCTGTGGAATTTGTTTCCTAATCACTTCATTTCAAGTTTCAAAGATCTTCAGTGCTTAGTGCTCCTAGTTATTTATTATAGAAGTATTTGAAGAACAAGGTCTAGAAAAGAAAACCATGGAATATATTGAACTTAAAAAATGAAATTGAGCAAGCAATACTTGTTGCATGAATTTATTTTTAAAAAAATAATATTTGATTATAAATTGCAATAATGTTACTTCTTATCAGTATACATTTTAAATACAAATTCAGGTGTTTTTACACAGCTAGCTCCAGAGACTAAACATTGTATGGAGTAGAATTACATGGTTTCACCCAATTACAATCATTAAATAAAACATTTTTAAAAGTATTCAGCAATATCAGCTCATAAAATGACAAGTTTTCTAATTTTATAACAAACAATAATAAATACTGTAAAGTAAGAATTCATTCCTAAAGATTATTAAACATTATTCTCTATAAATCAAGGAAATTCTGAATTAAAAGGTATTCGAAATAAGTAACCTAATCCTTCTCCTTCTACCGCAGATACAATTGCGGACACATACTACCTGTGTATGTTTTGGATTATCCGTTTATATTTGTGATTATTCAATTAAACTAAGAGTATATTAAAGTTTAATAAATCAAAACTTAAAAATGCATTTTTAGCCTAACTCCTCATTTCAAAATTGCTAATTGTGTAGTTACTTATGCATGAATATTTTATAGCAGTCTAATTAAACACTATTAGAAAATTATTTAATAAAACCTAAAAATATTTTAAAGCTCATAGTATCAAATAAACCGGATATTTTTTATGTTAAATATTACATAAAATAACAAACATATTATAAAATAATTTTCCCCAAATTAAATCTATTTTCTTTGGTTGTATACTGGGTTGCATAACACCGAGAACCATTTTATGAATTAACTAAACCAAGAAAACTTAATTTTTGTTTCAACATTGCATAAATAATAGTTTTAAATTGTCCTAATGAAGGCTTTAGTACTTGTCGGCAGTTTTTAAAAAAATATTAATCTCGTTAATAATGATAAAACAGTTTGTTTGGCCACATATTGATTTTATTTATTATGTAATTGAAGTGACTTTGCTATGTTTTTGTTATATGAATTGCACTTCATTAATGTTTGGGTTATCTTTAGACTTTTTAATAAATTTTGAGAGACTTAATACAATGAAATAGATAATTATGAATTATCGTTAATTGTCATCTTTGGTAGATGATAGGCAAAGTATTTTATTATTTAGAAATATAAATTGAAATGTAATATAGTTAATATTAACTAGAAATTCAGAATAAATACTGTCTTAGATGATATAATTGAATTAGTTGTAGAAACCAATCCCCAAAAGGTATTGATCATAAACAAACTAATTGTTCAACGTTATTAAAATATTCACCCACTATAAGCCTTTGTTAAATTATAAAATGCACAACAGAAAATTGTTGAAATATAAATGTATCCTAATTTTTGTTGGCGCTTTTATTTAGTGTATAATGGGTTGCATACGACCTATGTCATGGAATAAATTTTATTTCCGTGATCACGATGATAATTTGTAATGCAGAATTAGAATAAATTATAGAATTTTGATCAATTTTTATGTTAGATAACAGTTTGGTCTTGTTAAACGATTGTAAAAGCACGAAGGCGTGATATAAGACATTAAAATTCAATATTTAATTCCATGTGACTTCGCTGGGGTTCTTTAAGGCTATCAATCATTTAGCAGTATTGGTGGATATTGAACGAGAATTTCTGAAAGTGTTTCCGCTGTAAGTGCTTTAAAATTGAAATTTTATTTTTTAACTTTGAAGTTAACTTTTAATCAATAATTGAATTAATAATTGGGTTTTAAAAATTAAAGAATTACCCTTTCATGCTATTTAAGAAGTTCTAGAACAGTTTTTAATACACCCCAACCAAGAATTCTCTCTGTTCTATCAAAATCAGAGTTTAAAAATCCCCTACGGTTACCCTTGATGTGCGTGGGCGTATCACTTCCGGTCACTGCCATTTGTTGCCTGATCTCTAATAGGATCAAGCATTCTCCCCTTAAATTTAATAGTAAAAAGGTTTTCTAGAGGAAAATGCGGAAAGTAAGGTACAATAACTTGAAAAATAATTATTTATTAATAAGCACTAATATTTTAAATTCAATAATTAAAAATCAAACTGGAAATATCGACTTTACAAAAGTTAAAAAGGAAAGTAGGAAGAAACTCTTATATACCTTTTCCGGAGATGTTAACACGCTCGAAAAGTACAGTAATATGTTAGATATTCTAAACAGGCATAAGAAAGAGGACAATAGCAGTGTATGGCATTGGTTTGCAACCCTCCGTTTCCAAGGAAACAGAGGATATCTCTCCCAGAGGTAAGGAGATTAATTGTAGCCGTTTCTCTTTACAATCGGATAAATGGGCTCTCCCGTTTTGGAAATAGAAACATTAACCATTCGAAGCGCCAGAGGCTTAGGCCACCACCCTGGCAACTGCACAGTTTACAGGATAACATTTATTTGTATGCTCTTGTGGTGCTCTTTTTATGTTACGTTTATAAAATGCGACAATATCTGTTCCGTACTGCAAACTCCTTTGAAATAAATGGCAGTTGTGTTTGTGTCATCTTTAATCTTTTTCAAATTTAATTATTGCCATCTTGTATAATATCTAGGTATATAAATATTAGTATTCGTTGCTGCATGTGGATAAAAATATATTCGGTTTAAGTAAAGTGATTCTGATATAATAGTGTTTGACTTTTGAATTTCAAACGAACTTGTATAACCCATATTTTTCTACAATATTATGCTAGAAAGCATTTGCTGTCTTATCAAGGACATTAAATTAATGTTCGCTTATAGAATATTGGTAATCAATATTCCAATACTACTCCTAATAATTGAGTTACTTTATTATACATTACTGTGAACTAAATTTAATGGGTACATTTTAGAGTTTTGCTTACATCAAAAACTAGTTTATAAAAAAATATTTGTGATTTATAATACAAAAACTGATGAACTGAACTATTTCAAATATTTAGTTCCGCAATCCCTTCAAATATTTTATTAAATTATTTAATTTCAGAAATATTGAGAAACAGTTTCTTCAAAAATTATCATAGAAATGAGTTAATACAGCCATGTCGTGATCTAAGTACTCTCCTCAGGGTGAAATGATAATTAATTATTTTTTGTTTTAAAAAACATTCGTCGCAATTGTCTTGTTTAGAGATGCTCTAATGTTTTAATCCTGTTACGAAAGCTGTTTTTTTTTCGAAGTTTGATGAGTAGGTATCGTCAAGGGTCGTAACCTTTTCATCGGGTGAAAATCTTTCAACTTAGAAAGATTATGAGTTTAGCGAATAACTAGAACTCGGAGAAAACAAGTTGTGCTTTCATTATTTGATTTGAACCATTGCAATGTGAAGACGTGCGTTATCCTGGCGGAAAACGATTTTTAAGCAATAAGACATTTAGTCCAAAAGGTCTTTGGTTTGTTTATTAATAAGTGACCATTATTTCGACAAGCCTTGGTTTTGTTGGGAAATTATTTTATTCTATTTTTATCTGTTTTGTTTTGTTAGTTTTATAGTACGAAAATTAGTATCATAGATTGACTTTATAAAAATAAAAAAAGCAATTGTAAATTCGCTATGAAAAACACTGGTAATTCTAAATAAAGGCAAAGAAGGATTAAACCAATTCAATAACATAAAAGTGTTGATCCACAAAACACAACAGAAAACCTAAGAAAACAACCCCTTAATCAAAATTTCTGAGCATAAAAACTTCCATTCGCCGCACAAATACCCTGGAAAACTACCGCACCTTTAATAATAAATGTTACAGAAGTCAGATCATGACGAAACCATGTCAAAACGTTCGCAACTCGGTTTAGAAATGATGGACATCGACTGCGAGATAGGAAGAGCCATCCATACTCATAAGGTCTACCCCAAGAAAACAAAAGCTGCTGCTACATAGACAAGTTCTACCTTTACCTTTTCATCATTATCGTCATCGCCGCTCGACCTCCCCGCGCGCCGAGGCGCTTCCACCTAAGCTAGAACCCCAAGACCTAGCACAACCCGCCCACGATATGTCCCTCCTGGAGTCATTCACCATAAACATCGTCCACTCTAAGGCATTAAAACGCGAAGAAGACTTGAAAGCCTGTATATAACACCCGAAAGCTTCAATCTCTTTTTGACGCAAACAAAATCATTTTTCAATAGTCACCAACTCCTAAATCCGCCGCCACATCCTTTGCGTCTCCGAGACGATGTTACTTGAGAATAATGCGAACTGAATAATCAGTGTTAATTAACCGCGTTATCCAAAGTGCCGAACAAAATCGCAAATAATAGACGCAAAAAACGCAAAGTGTGCCAATGAAAAAATAGAAACTAGTGATATAATTGTAGTTATTAAGAAATAACGAATAACTGAGAAAAAACGTGAGAAAAGTGCCGAATCCGCGAATAATAGATGTTTTCTGGAAACAAATTTTGTTAGACATGTAAAAAGAAATAAATGTTACATAATATTACTGATTGTGAGGGTTCAATCAAAAGAACATATTCCTGTAAGATATTATTACAGCCATTTGACTACGCCGTTTTTTAGTTGCTTCTAGTCCTGAATTACAGGCGAAGAAGCACTTTATAACGATTTGATGCCATTTAATTACCACCAGAACGGGGACTAAAGCACTAAGTTATTTATATTCACACTGCGCTATGCATCGTTGTAATTACGTCTTTAACGCGTTGCTATAATTTTTTTATTAGAAGATATTGTTAAACACAAATTTATCTTTTTGTTTAACTGGACAATTATTTGTTTTGATTATACTTACACCTAATAATTGATTTGGTTGTTTATTTAATAAATTATTTCAAATAAGATTTATATACAGAGTATCATGTACCGTTATCAGTTTTATTGTTCTTATATTATAGATGCTAACGAAATTAATATTGAAGATCTAAAATAGTAATGAAGTTACTTTTATTCATTTCACATTAATTTAATGTAAAGTCACGCAAGTAAGTGTTTTTTATTTTCTAGAAATTTGCTATATTTTTACTTTCTCTTACCTATATGAAATATAGGCAAAAGAGAAAGCATTTTTTTCGACCAAAATTTTCGATGTCGAAATTTTAGTGGAAATTCACGTTTTGGGGCCTCTTGAGAACGAAAATCATGTTTTTAAAAATTGGTCTGTCTGTCTGTGTGTGTGTGTGTGTGTGTGTGTGTGTGTGTGTGTGTGTGTGTGTGCGTGTGTGCGTGTGTGCGTGTGTGTGTGCGTGTGCGTGTGCGTGTGCGTGTGCGCGTGCGTGTGCGTGTGCGTGTGCGTGTGCGTGTGCATGTGCGTGTGCGTGTGCGTGTGCGTGTGTTTGTGCGTGTTTGTGTATGTACGTGTGTGTTTGTGTGTGCGCGTGTGTGTGCATGTGCGTGCGTGTATGTGCACGTGTGTGTATGTGTGTGTATGTGTGCGTGTGTGCGTGCGTGCATGCGTGCGTGCGTGCATGTGTGTGTGTGTGTGTGTGTATGTGTGTGCGTGTGTGAACAAAATATCTCGAAAATGAAAAGTCGTAGATAAACAAAATTTTATATTTAAGTTTGTATCCACCCTCACACGTGACAACAATGTGACTAAAATTCAATAACCGGAAGTGCCACTTTACTTTCCACGTTTTTTGGTTTTTCACGATTTTCTCGAAAACGGCTATAATGATTTTTTATAAATTTATTGTATTTCTTAGACATTTAATGTCCTTTCGTATAATTAAGATAATTTCTCAGAAAAATGTCCACAAAACGAGTAACCATTAACTGCGAATAAAATAACTATGACACAGAAAACCCTAAATAAATGAAAATTTGTATTTAAGACCCGAACTACCTTCGTATGCTAAATGAAGAATTTTGTTAAAATCGAATAACCGGAAGTACAACTTTATTTCTGTTATTTTTAGATATTTTTCGAATTTTTGGGTTTTCGCGATTTTCTCGAAATTGGCTGTAGCGATTTTTTTTAAAACTTATTGAATTTTTTGGATATGTAATGGCCTTTCATATAGTTTAAGCTGTTTCTCAGAAACTTTCCCGCAAATTGAGTAACCGGAAGTACATCCACCGTTAACTCAAAATAAAATAACTATGAAACTAAAAGTCCTAGATGAATAAAAATTTATATTCGTGGCCATAACTACATTGCTATTCCAAATCAACAATTTTGTTAAAATTGAATAACCTAAAGTTCCACTTTCTTTCTGTGATTTTTAGATATTTTCCGTATTTTCGTTTTTCGCGATTTTTTTGAACGATCTTTTTAAAACTTAGTAAATTTCTTAGCTATTTTGTTCTGTTTAATATGAATCAAGCTGTATATCTAATAAATTTTCGAAAATCAAGTAACCAGAAGTACTTAGCGTATTAATTGTGAACAACACATCTCAAAAACTCACTATGATATATGAATGAAATTGTATATTTAAGTGTTTTATCTTCTGCACATGAGGCGTCAAGAATTTAGGTAAAACCGAATCACCGCCATTTTATTCTTGCGATTTTTAAGTTTTTTTGCGATTTTCTCGAAAACAGTTATAAGTTTTATATTTAAATGTGTTGCGGTTATTATGTATTTAATGCCCCTTTACGTAAACTTAAAACTGTTTCTTAAAAAATGCGTTGAAGGAAGTTAGTAGAGAAAATTTCCGGAGTTAAGCCTATCCAGTAACTTGGATGGGTGACCGTTACAGTTATCGTTTCCAAAATAAATGTAGACAATAATCTAATAATTTGTGGATACTATTAGCATATCTATGTGCGTAAGAGAAAGTCGTGTGTTGTCTCACACCAGATTTTTAGAAAAGAATTGGTGGTTTATCTGCCATCTAGAGCCAATTTCTTGTTTTATTTAATTAATATTAATTTATATTTCCCAACTCCGCTAGCTAGGAGCGTAATTTAGATCCAATTTATAGCCCTCTGTCAGTAAGTTCTTTAATTTTACTTTTCGATCTGTTAATCATATATAAATTAGATTACACAGATGCTTATTAAATAATTGAAACTTTAATTTTACACTGGGGACAGTTTAATTTTGCACACATTGTTTTGTTGGATATTATTTCATACTTATATTAGGATTGACGTGTTCACAATTAAACAAAATTTTATCTACTTTTCCCGATGATTTTGTATTTATGTATTTTCACTATTTCACTGTTGAGATTAGTTGAGCTTCATCATTTATTTACTGAATTATTGCATATTTCAGAATTCATTTGCAATTTTTTAGGATTGTAACGAAAAGTATATCTTCAAGCTTTCTAGAAAAAGAACCGAGATTTTACCGATTGCCATTTTTGAGTTTAGGGTCAACAATGATTTACAACTTGTAGGTCGTTATATTTTTTTCCGCTAAAAACGTTCGTTACACGATTTGTCGCCCTAAGATGGTCGCTATTTATAAATATATTATTTTCTTCAGGAAATCGTTATAACCCACTCTCCAACTCCCAGGTATAATCTGTCCAATTTCAGTAACTTCGCTAGCACACTATTTCGCAAAAATACACATGACAGTATGTTAGAAATGCAAATTTATAGTGTTCAGCAGTTGTGCATCAAGATAGTTTTCAATTATTTGTTTGGCGTTTTTTTATTTATTTCTCGCTGAAGGTAAGGTTTCATAAGATGATTCGAAAAAGGAAATGCGTTATCAGAGACAAAGACAAAAAGCATTTCTACATAGACTTTTATTTATGAATTCATAATTGGCTTTATAACGTATTGTGAATTTCTTGAAATTAAAGTATCTTGTAAGTTAATGTTAAGATTAATTAAATCCTTTAATTTTACGGAGATCGAAAGTTCGAGCTGTAAACAAAAACTAAATGCAATATTAGTATGTTAGTATTTAGGCTATTTTTGTAATAATTATAATTATAGGATTTGTTGTTTAAATAACCGAAATATTTACTTACTTTTCTAATGATTATAAATCTAAATTCATTTTTTTACATTAACCGAAATATTTAAATCCAAAAGAAATCTGCAACTATGTACAAAGCGACAGTGTACATAAATGGGGATGATGGAATAATATACCCCCTCTCGACAAGTTGAGTCTACTGTTGAGTAAGTTTGTTGCAGGCTTAACAGGCATTTCACTTTAATTTCAAAATTCCGCGAAATCAATGTGTACCGTCCTTTCATGTGATAAGAGCGTGAAGAATCAACTTTGAAGAAACTGAATCAACTACTAAGAAACGAAATGGAAGTACAAAAACAATGAAAACTCCAAAAAAATCGAAACAGTTGGACAGACCGTAGCGAGAATTCTTCGCCAATCTGTTCGATCACATGCTGTCAGTCTTGAAATAAGTTGTAGGTCAGTGTGGAGGATTCTTCACCGCGATTTTCGCCTTCATCCATATAAAATCTAAATTATCGCATTACGAGGCTCAATGAGGTTTTGGTCAGGAAATGTTGACCAAGATAAATAAAGACGAAGACCTCATGATTAACGTCTTCCACCTAAGATATTTACCACCATGAAGTTAACGAAAAGTATATTCATTGACAAAAAGTGGCAATATGTAGTTTTCATTTCTTACCAATAACTTGATTAAAAATTGTTTCACAGGTTGTGACAGATAAGATACGTTATATCTGACGAATATATACTTGGGTAGTATAAATACATCTGCTTGAATTTGAGACATTTCGTTTAATAAAAGATTATTGTCGTGTCACAAAGATAGTACATTTATGTGACTTCGTGACCATAATTGTTTTTAATTTAGCTAATTAATAACAATTCAATGAACATTCCATTTGTAAAATTAAACAGGATCCATTCGCTAACAAAAATTCCTCAGTAACAGATAATTGTTAAAAAGATACAGTTGAGACCACAATTATTTAAACATAAAGATTGCGTCGAGAACACGAACTTTCCCATCCAAGAAATACTAAAATATACATATACAGTCGCGAACCACGGTTGTCTTAATTAATCAAAATAATTTGATAGCGAACCGCGGATCAAACACAAACTAGGAAAGTAATGAGTCATGCACATCATTCCCCTTTTAACTAAATATTTAAAAAACATAACGGGAGCCTATTATATGATCAAACATCATTTCTAACGGTAAATTTCGAAGTATCCTATATAACTGATCACTGTAAAAGCAAATATTAAAATGTTAAAATAACGTCTGAGGGTAATAGTTTAAACAATCAAACATAAAAATTGGCGATTCTTAAAATAGAAATCAAATAATATTAAGGTTATCTCAGATATTTATTTTACCATAAGCTTCACATATAAGTGACGTCTATAATTAGCAATTAAAATTTATTAAACTCTTTAGAGTTTAAATTAAAACGATACATTACAATTTAATTAGGTTTAAGTTAAAGTAAAATCCATTTTTAAATAATAATTATTAAAATATTAAACGTTTTCGAACTCTAGATACTCGTCTATGACTGACATATGATTCTTCTGGATAGGAAAAAATATATCAGCACTAAATTACCTTGATTTTTTAAATGTTTGCTACTATATTCTCAATATTTATAGATGGCATGTTTTAATATCCAATAGTATAGCATTAAACAAATAATTATGTTTTGAAACTATTAGTCAAGCATTGATAACAATAACTTCTTTCCGCCGCAGTAAAATATCCAAAGAGTTTATTCAAGTGCGCTATGCAAATAAGGCTGCTGTATTTAAAGAAACGTTTTCTAAAAATTTTGGATTTAATTCCTTTTTTAATAAACTTATAAATTGTTTAACAGATTAATAATTGGCTTTAATAAAATCAAACACTGTAAATTGTAAATAACATTCTATTAATATAAAATACAAAGAGGATACAAATTTAATAATTTTTTAAATATTTTATAATAAAAATCAAACCTCATTGCTGTTGTTCATTTGATAAAATTCTATATATATATATATATATATATATATATATATATATATATATATATA
>JAHWXV010947081.1:0-12937 GCA_024586415.1 Phrixothrix hirtus | reverse complement strand
TATATATATATATATATATATATATTATATACACTTAGCACTAATTGTGATGTTTTACTGAATGCCCACGAATGATGTTCGAACTTAAAAATTGCAGAATTAAAAAGCCGATCTGTATTGCGTATTAATTAATTTTAATTTGAAACCCACAGAACAAAACACTATGTGTGAGTAAATAGTACTTTGATTGAATCTGTGGTTTCAGGTACTGCCTTATTATTTGTTAAAATATGCGCAATAAAACTGTACGGATTTATTTTGGTTTGACAGACTGAAAAGTCATGTATTGTTATTATTGTTGAAAGACTATAAAAATATAATTAATCGCGATTATTTAAACAAATAGCTTATAGTACGTGTATATTACCAAATACGTGTGTAATTTAACAACTGGCTCGTCAACAATGCATTTGTACAATTCACTTCTACCAATGCTAATATTCATTGTATTACATTTGTAACTTGCAAGCTTTCACACGGTATATTATTTCATAAAATAAATTACTAAATAATTATTGTAAAATTATATTGTTAGATTTTAAATGAAGCCAAAGGAGTTAATAATCGTAATATGTAATTTATTCATCGAATATTAATTTCGCCCATCCTCGGGCTTAATAACGACAATATAATACGAAGTAATTAAAACAGTTTAATAATTGATTAAAAGGTAACTTACATGTTGTAAAATAATTAAATGCTCAAAATTACTTTACTGCCTTATGCGAGTAATTTATAACATGTAAGTTACTTTTAATTAATTATTAAACTAATTTTTATTACATTTGATTAGTTCGTAGTTATTAACTCCGAAGAAGAGCTAAATTTAGGCTCGATGAGTAAATTATAAATTATGATTATTAACTTATTGTACAGTAGGTGTACAAAGTTTCCTTTACCACTACGTAAACAAGACTACAAACAATTCTTAAAGTTACCCCAAACTCTGGATAAATAACTAGGATTTCTTCGAATATCGTTAAAAGCAGCGAAGGACGCTTCGCGAAAATGATCGTCGTTCTCGATTGTATGGTATACTACTATGTTCATAAAGTATTGAAATTTGCTCACTTAAATAGTGTGCTCAAACATATCGAAGTGACGTTTTACTCTAAAGAGCGATAGGAATGTTTCAAACATATACTTAAAATTTCATGTCATAACCTTGATTAGTCTACAAATAAACGATTGTTTTGTGATGGAGTAAAATTACTGTCGGCGTTTTTTAATATATCGCATTTTCTAAAGTCAAGAATTTGCATAAAATTTTGTCTGCAGCACAATATTTCGGAAATCTTTCTATGATGAGTGCACGTTATGAGAAAGGCTTTCCAAATTGTGTAAAATATTCAAAGAAGGCAGGTAAAAATTTTTCTGGTAGGCTTCCACTTCAGTTGAGCAGCATGCTGAAAAAATTGAGGGCTTAGTGCTCAGTGATCGACGATTGACAGTTCAAGATAGGATTTGTCTCATGCTAATGCTAATGGTCCCGGTTATACTTATGGCCGTGTGTGTGATTTCTGACCACGCATTCAAAAGGTACAATTTTACAACTTCCATATTCACATAACATTGAACCGAGTGATTTTTCTCTATTTACTAGGCGAAAAGTCCGCTGCGTATTGTCAAGGCTGTACCTGAAATGAACTGTAAAAGGTGTTTCTAGAACTGAAAAAAACGTTACCGTAAATACATTGAAAGGTACGAAATAAATTCATAGTTTGTATTTAATGGACTAGTCCTGGTGTGTTTTGTTAACAGTAATATGCGGCATCAAAATAATTCTAACACATCCATATCTGAGCTGTGAGCTGGGAAGAATAATGAACCACTGCTATCAATCCAACTTTAAAAGAAATAATCGGTTATTTAAAAAGCCTATTATGCTTTGGTACGCCAACATCTATGAATCTGATATACCTGCTCGTTTCAAGTCGATATTGTCAAACACATCTTCCAACAAAAGGATCGAATGTATTGCCCAACATTCTTGCTCACGCTTTTATAGGTATAGTAAACATTCACTTCAGTCGTGTTACCTACACAATAATATACTGTATTACGCAGCCAATACTTACCACTTTTTATAGCTACGTCATATAATCAATAGAATTTGCAAATTATTATCTCGAATATATCTCGTTTTAAATGAAAAACTTGAAAACTTTGGTCCTGTAGTTAAACAAGTATGTTTAGAGCAGACAATAATATAGCAATATTAAAATGTGGAAAAGTAACTTTCAAGTATTGCTGTAACGAATTCTGTAACTTTCTAAAACCAAATATCGGTTCTGAGGAACATTTTTGAATAAAAGTTCCAAGCTATTAAACGTAATAATAAAACTAATGCGTTGTAAATTTTAAAAATTAATTTCCGGTAAGTAAAGTCGAAAAACAAACTAACGGTGATGGTGTCAAAACGAATGACAAAAGACAATTTCTAAGAAATTTTCTAGTAATGAAATCATAATAACTATGTAAATGTCTCATATACATTGTTAGGTAAACGTATGTAAAACTTTTTCTCAAACAGCATCTAGCTAAATAAATAAAACTCCACTACATGTTAAAATAAACATATATCTGGTCAAATTGTAAATATTATTAAAGTGTAATAACATAAATTATATGTAGACAAAATAAGAACAAACCGTCATACAATTGCTTCCAAATTATAATAGTATAAACCTTGCTTATAAGAGATACCGAGAAGTTGCACATGTTGCAAATGCAAGCAACTAAGAAGATACAGACAAATTTCATAGACTTCAGAATTAAAGTTAAAGTCAGAATTAGTAATAATTAGTAATCTTTAAACAATATTCTAAGAAACAAATAATAATAAAATGGAATTAAAAATTAATTTTAATTCCTATGATAAAAAATCTGGTTTTACTTTTATAGATATGCAAATAGTGTCCACAAATGGTTAAATTATCGTTTACGTTTATTTTGGAAACAATAATTGTAACGGTCACCCATCCAAGTTACTAGACAAGCGAAAGACTGCTCAACACCGGAGATTTTCTCTGATGGCCCTTCACCGCATTTTTTTAGAAACACCTTAAGTTCACGTAAAAGGGCATTACAGACATAACCGTAGCAAGTTTAGAAAAAATGTTATAGCTGTTTGCGAAAAAATCGCAAGAAAACTTAAAAATCGCAAGAATAAAGTGGCACTTTCTGTCATTAGATTTTAACTAAATTCCTATCCTCTAATGCGTGGAAAAAAAACATAAATTCAAAGTTTCATTTTTATATGATGTTTAATTTTTGAAATATGTTGTTAACAATTAATATCTTAAGTACTTTCGGTTACTCCGTTTTAGAAAATTTATTAATTAATTAAGTAGCTAAGTAATATGCTAAGTTTAAAAAAAAGTCGTTATAGCCTGAAACCGGCTATAACGACTTTTTTTATAGCCGGTTTCAAGAAAATTGGGAAACGATAATTCTGAAAATATCTAAAAATGGCAAAAATAAAGTGGGACTCCCGGTTATTGGATTTTAACCAAATTCTTGATTTAGCAAACTAAAGACATTATAATCTCAAATATATATTTTCATTTACCTAAGACTTTTAGTTTGTAAGAGGGTATCTAAGAAATAGAGTAAATTTAAAAAATCGTTAGAGTCGATTCCGAGAAAATCGCGAAAAACGAAAAATTAGGAAAATATGTAAAAATAACAAAAATAAAGCTGTACTTCTGATTATTCAATTTTAATCAAATTCTTGATTTAGCATACGAAGGTAGTCATAGCCCATGATATAAATTTTCATTTATTTAGGACTTAGTTTCATAGTTATTTTATACAGAGTTAATGTTAAAAGCACTTCCGGTTACTCGTTTTACAGAAAATTTTCTAAGGAACCGTCTTAATTATATGAAAGGGCATTAAATGTCTAAGAAATACAATAAATTTAAAAGAACTGTTATAACCGATTTCGAGAAAATTTCGAAAAACCAAAAAATGACATGAGAAAGTGGCACTTCTGGTTATGCGATTTTATTGAAATTCTTGCGGTCGCGTACCCGGATGCATACAAACTTAAATATAAAATTTTGCTTTAGAGATATCCTGTTCACATACACACGCGCGCATGCACGCACACACGCGCAGAGAGAGGGAGAGAGACCAATTTCCAAAAACATGATTTTCGTGGTCATAGGCACTCCAAAACCTGTATTTCCACAAAATTTCGACATCGGAAATTTTGGTGGAAAACAATACTTTCTCTTTTACCTATATTTCATATAGAATAAGAGAAAGTAGTAACACTCACATTTATATAGTTGGTTCAATTAATGGTAATACGGCCCTAGAAATATGTAAATTAACGAATAACTTTCCAAGTGTCTTATTTGTAGATTACAATATGAGTTAGGAGGCCAAAGGATTGACATTTACAGATTACCTACAATTACCAAAAACATCAACACTTAATAAAGGAAAATGTAAAATTGTAGCGTATTCTAGGAAAGAAACTAACATTATGCAATAAACAACAAACCACTACTTAGGTTACTGATCTAAAGGATTTTGGAATAAACCATAATACACAATTTAACTTTGATACACATATCGATATTATTTCTTCGGTGGCGTATAGCACCTTAGGATTTATTAATACTTCGAACTTCTGTAATGCGCATAAACGTTTTATTTTGATTAATTCCTTTGTACTAGGAATCTAAAATAGAATATTGTAGCGTTATATGGAATTCAAATTATGTCTATCGAAAAACCGTCGTTGAAAGGTACAAAAAATTCTTTAAAATGTTGTTCATTCAAAGAAAACAATAACTACAATACGTCCTATACAGAATTATTAAAGAAATAAAGGTGTAGTAAAAAGAAATCCATTATTTCTCCAATAGATGGCTTTAGTAATCTGTATCTCGCGTTATGTAAGTGCAGTCGGGTTACGCTAGATGGCGTTAGAAAGACAAAATTTCGTACTAAAAGAAGTTTTTAGACTGTTTTGTGATTGCTTGACTCAGTATTGTTTGAGCGCGTATCAAAGATGGATACTAGCAAAGAGAAAATACTCCATATTTTACAGTTTTTCTTCGATAAAGGTAAAAGCACAAGTCAGGCGGCTGAAAATGTGAATAGCGTTTATGGTCCTGATACTGTAACAGCCAATCATGCTCAATTTTGGTCACATCAATTCCGTTCCTATAATTTTGATGTCAAAGTTGCACCACGTTCTAGAAGGCCAATTGTTGAAAATGTCGATAAAATAATGGAAACCGTCGAGTCCGACCGTCATGTAAGCACTATTTCGATTGTTCAGCAGCTAAACATTGCACAAAAAACCGTTTTGATTCACTTGAATAAGGCTGGTTACAAAAAGAAGCTCGATGTATGGGTGCCACACGAGTTAACGCAAACAAACTTAATGGACCGAATTTCCATCTGCGAATGGCTGTTGAATCTCAACAAAATCGACCCATTTCTGAAACGAATGGTGACTGGTGATGAAAAGTGGGTCTCTAACGACAACTTTAAGCGGAATCGCGGTGAGCCGGTGCAAACGGTGACCAAGCCAGGATTGACGGCGAGGAAGGTGTTGCTATGTGCTTGATGGGAATGGAAGGGAATCATTTACTATAAGCTGCTCCCCTACTACCAAACTCTTAATAGAACCTGTACTGTCAACAATTGGACCGTCTGAAGGAATAAATCGCCCAGAAGCGGCCAGCTTGGGCCAATAGGAGAGGAATTGTGTTCCATCAGGTCAACTCCAAGTCACACACATCGATACAGACTCGCCAGAAGCTCCTGAAGCTTGGTTGGGAGGTTCTTATTCATCCACCTTAAAGTCCGGACCTGGGATAAAGTGATTACCTCCTGCTCCTGTCTATAGCGAATGATTTGGCTGGTGAAAAATTCGCCTCAATAGAAACTTGTGAAAATCGACTGTCCCAGGTTTTTGCCAATAGGGACGAGAGTTTCTATGAGAGATGCTTAATGGAATTACCTTCGAAATGATAACATGTTATTGAACAACTCAGTGCATACTTGACCTAAATCGGATCATTCTAACTATACTAAATAAAGCCTTCAATTTCCTGCAAAAATAATGGATTTATTTTTACTACGCCTATAACTATAGAACTTTAGAAAATCGTAATCGTAGAGTAGTGCATATTCTTACACTTCTATTCAAAATATTTTAACGGATTCATTGACGTTATAAACTTATTTAATAGTATTTACTTTAACGTACCGTCAGTTAAAACCAGGAATACACTAACTTTCAATTATAAAACTATAAGGATAAATTACATCGGCAAAGTCTCCGATATAATTAATGTGTAGAACATTTAATACTAAAAGCCGTTATTGGTTACCTGAGATGGCAGTGTGAGCAATTTATAATAAATTACTGTATTGCGTGTCAAATTGCGCAATTATTAGGGTTTAGAATTTGTAGGTAACCAAACTTTTTCCCGACTTTATTACGAATAATAAACCGGAGGGATAAACCCCTTATGTTCGAACAATGAATGCACTATACCGCCAAATCTTACTTAGAGGTAATCTGTTCATACTTTTCCTTTTAATATTCACTTTTAAAATTGTGGCTCACGCCAAAAAATTTATTTACAACATATAAGTATATACATAAGCAAGAGAAGTAATAAGTTCAATATATTTATTAAATATCAAATTTAAAACAAATATAAACAAAAAATGCAAATAAAATTCTTACATCTACAATGGAAAATAAAATTTACTACAAATACCGTTATGTAAACAAATACAATGAATGACCTATTAAGATAGATCCTGTTAATCTTTTTTTGCCCAAAGTTAACGATTTGTATGACTTGCTAAAAGGGTCTAACTACAGGTATAAAAATTATTTAAAATTTAAATTTTACAATATTTTTGCGTTAAATTAAATGTTAAAATTTGTCAAAAACTTCGTTTAAAAAAAGTTTAGTTTTAAAACTTCAAAGATTTTCACTTAGGCGGTAAGATTTGATTTAGATATTATCATTTGATTGGTAGATAATATATCTTCTTTCTGTTTATTTCCTTTAAAAACGGAATTGCATTTTTATGATTTGATTTCCAAGCCAATTTATGTTCTGGATGGTAACTTTTCAAGTTTTACTTCTTGTGAGACATGCGCGATATTTCACCTAACTCCCGTTTTATAAAACTATATTGAATTTTATAAATTTCGTGACGGTGAATTCGTACACTTTAATTTGCTGCCTATTATCAATCAGAGGTATTATAATTTTCAAATACTTGGATAAGTTCTACGAGCAGTGTTTTATTCGGAATTTACATATTTAGCATCAAAATCATCTACTTGCGAGACTGTCACTGTTTGCTTAATTCATCATCGCGTGTTCAACGTAAATAAGATGATTTGATTTTTCTTGTAACGTTCTACTTTTATAACTTTTTTAAATTGCCTTCCTGATGTTGCATTGACCAATCAAAGGATGTAAAATTTCAAACTGCCGATTGCATGCCTTGTTGGAAAACCGTTAAAATTGTTTTAAGTTTAACTAGCTTTGTTAGCTGTGTTTGGTTTTAAATAAGGATAATTAATATAGTTTAAAAATTAAGTAACAAATAGAAATATAGCAAGAATGTAATTATTAATTATTGAAATAAAATCGTATGTAAATGAATGTAATCTTTTATCCAGTAACATCCTATATTTTATGATTCACGTCTATCTTTGAGCTTAGTGTTACAATCACCTCAGTGATAAAGCGATGAGAATAATTACACAAAAATATACTTTACCTATATCTAACTTTAATATAGAAAACTAACATCAGAATAGCAAACATGGTTAATTATTAGGTGATAGTATACGCAGTGTTATTTACGGACCGAGTAATTGCGGGAAAATGAAGCTCAATATGCTATTGCTTATTGCTGAAAGTGGGTTAAAATTTGAAAATTTACAAAGTCGTTATGTTATCCTAAATATAGATTTTTTAGAACAAGTACTGAAACCCACTAAATGTATAAAATATAATTCATTCAGTAAAAATGCTGAAATATTAAGCCCATGGAACGTCAAGTTTAATTCTATATTTGCATTTGATGATACTATACGTGATAAACAAAATACTACTCAAATATATTTTTGTTACACATATACACGGATTCCTAAACATTTAATTAGCGATAATGTAAATACGTTGGTGCTGTTTAAACAGAATGATTTAAACGTATGTCATGTATATGAACATCACGTGAGTACGGATATATGTCCCCTAGTAGCACAAATATCGGAACCATATAGAAACAATATATAATTGACAGCGTTCGTCGAGGTAAAAACCTATGTTGGTAATCTATGTGGATACGATAGCGAAACTATGTTGTCTATACAGGACTGTTTGGTTTTTGTGTGGAACCTATGTTGTATAGTAACACTGGTTTTAGTATCGAAATTACTTTACAATATCTATACAATTTTCCAACATGATTACAATTGTCAGCAATACTGTGTAATATCTACATTGATCCGATGTAGTATAAACCACTAGACTTATTGCGCATAAAATGATAAGAATGTCAAATAAAATATTTAAAAACTCAATATCGCCATTAATTTTAAATATAGATTTTCACATGCGCGAATTATACAATCTTTCTTCATAAATATTACGTAATGCATTCAATTAAATTACATAGTACATATTTTTTTATTATTTACAAACAAAATTAGTTTTCATCAGCAAAGGGAAATTATAGTTTAGTGTCTGGACACGTGCAGGCTTAATATTCACATTATAAGTAGGGATTTAAACGTAAACTTGGGAAATAAAATATTTATTTAAAAACAATATACCTAAGATAATATATATTATTGTATCCGCTTCTTTGAACTTGTTTGAGACTACAACAGAGGGGTACAATAGAGAGATTATTCTTTTAAATTCACCGAGAGGTAAACCCCTATACCTACTTCCTAAATACTAAAAGGTTTATAAAAACAATATTAGGAATGGTTAACTCAGTTTACATAATTTGCAAGTAGTTTTAAGTATACCTTCTAGAAATTCATGTAGAGTCCTATTAAACTATAGTACTGTTCCCGGTTTATTATACAAACAGATAAATAAATAAGAAAATAAAGATTAGCGAAATACTTAGTTTGTAAAATGACTAGAATTTAAACTATATACCTTAGTATCATAGTTTATCTATCACGGTTATTTGGGCCAGGTATATCAGGTGGTTTTCTGCTTTTACCTTTGGGCCAGCCTTCAAAAACTGATGATTGACCCTCATCTGAGTCTGTTATCTGTTCGTGGTATTCTATCGACGAGCTTTTACGTTTTCTTATGGATTAAAACCTACGGATGCATCAGATGTAACCGATGGGTCATATTCAGAGGTTACCTAGGCTACATAAGCACTTTTGGATTTTGACTGAGATTGTTCGGGTGGTTTCATGGGTATTTCTTTGTGCAGTGTTAATGATTCCTTTATTTGGTCCTCTATTGCTTTTAATAAGATAGGCATCAACTCGTCTAGAGCGTTTTGTGTTTTGTTGCTCTTAGCAATGACAGATTGAGCATAAGACATGTTAGAGTAGTTTTTACTAAGTACTTTCTTTTTTCTCTCGGTGTAACCAATTCTTTGTTATTCTGACCTGTTGTATACGAACTTCATTTTTATAAACTTGACATTGTTTAAAACGGGCTGAGTGTAGTTCATTGCAATTGACACACACACCTTGGGTCCTTGCAAGGTTGTCCAGAATAGGATGGTCTTGCACAGGCACACGTGGCTGCATTGTTGCATGTTGAGGTTACGTGCCCGAAACTTTGGCATTTAATACACCTTATTGGTTCGGAGATATAGAGTCTTACGTTCCATATATAGAATGCGGTTTTTATTTTAATTGGAAGGAATATCCTATTAAATGTTAGTATGTGACTGGCACTATCTACTAATTTATTATTCGCTCTTTTCAGTATTCGCTTAAGCTCTACTACATCTCGTGGAACTAGTTCGTTCAAAATTTCATCGACGGAACAATTCAAGAAGTCTGTGCAAGTAACGACTCCTTTAGAAAAGTTTTTGGTTTTATGAGGTTCTACGATAACATCTAAGTTTGATAGGCGTTTTGTGTTCAATACTATTCTCGCTTGGGTTTCAGATACGGTTTCTATTAACAATCCTTCTCGAATTTTCTTGACAGAATTTAAATTTCTAACAAGCCCCTGAAAATCTTTTGAGATAAGTAAAGGGTTCACTCTATCAAAATTTCCTCCTCGTAGCAGAGACATTATTAGTAACCGAAGGACTCGTCCCGTCTTTTTCCAATTAAGTGACTCATCTGCCTTTGCAATCGTTTTATGAGGAGATGCCTCTTTTACTACATCCTCTCCTTTTTGGCACTGAATTTCAGTAGCAACTGATCCAGTACCAGTATATTACGTCGTTGCGGTAATCCTACCAGATATGGCGCCGATCACTTCACCATATCCCTGCTGTAACTGTATTGCGTTTGGTCCAGCAACACAACCTCCCCAGGGGCTATTGTAACCACGAGTGCCCAACGTGGTTTCCGAGGAAATATTCGTTTTGTCCATATTCTTAGCGTTCCCCTTTAACGCAGGGGATACGGCGTTTTATCCCTACCGTCAGATTCACCGTTAGGGACTATTTCACGTATAACCATTCATCCCATCGACACGGTGTTCACACCTTGAGATTACAGATTTTTGATCTGGGTTTACTCCCGCCGTATTTTGTTAGGATATTCAACAAAGTCCCCTCGTGAAGGATGTGACTCTTCGCCACGCACGGGCGGTCTTGGACATAGAGAGGCTAAAGGACCCTATGGATTAATATTCGCTTCATATGTCCCTAGGCAAGAAAAAGATAAGGGCGAAGTATATATTTCTCCTTTCCCTTGACTCCATTTAACTTTATTATTATTACTATTATTATTATTATTCTTACTATTATTATTATTACTATTATTATTATTGTTAATTATATGAATTTCCTCAACTACCTCAGCCAATTTGGGTAAATTACTTCTTCTGAGGTTCTTTCAGAAATAGGCTCAGATGTTTAGACCTATTAATTAACCCTTATGTGCGCAACAAGGCACAAAGGTGCCATTTTCATCTTTAGGCTAAGGTTTTTTGTTTTGTGAACTAGCTACAGTGCTGAGACTCCTTTAAAACCGACATTGCATGGTTAATAACTAACAAATTATTGTATACTGTGATAATTCAAGAGACATCGATCCATAAATTTATAGTAACTACTTTGTACATCTGTTACTTAGAAACCAACCGTCAGAAATTACCTACTTGCACTTTATGACTTCACAAATAAACTAGCAATCTAGCAGACTTTGTTATTCTTAACACTCTTCATATTATTTAGCCATTAGTATAAGAAAGAATTTATTATTTTTATATAAACATCTAAAAATGTTGACAGTTTGAACAAAACAGTAAAAATAATATCTATATACACTTACATTATATAAACAAATAATTACCAATGCACCGTATTTCAGATAATATTACAGGAAAATACCTGAGTACCTTCTCACGTCGATAATGATGTTTCCTTTGTCACACAGAGTTAATTATTATTAAATAATTTTCTTTAATTCTATTAAATGTGCATTCATGGACTTGTCAACTTTTTTAACCTCAGAAAAATTAAACAATAGTTTCCAGCATCATTTTCATTAAATTTATTGACATTCTCGTCTGTTATATTTTCTCCAATTCTATTAGGCAAGAATGCAACACCTTCTTCCAATTCTCCAATAACCCTCCTCCCAAATTATTTAGTGATTACCTCTGCCACTTTTAATAGCCACCTATTTTAATAATAAGTTAACATCAACTTTGGCGAAATCATGTAATTCTACTAAATGCATTTATTCTACAAGTACTAAATCAAAAAGTAAATTATAAATCAGTCTTAATATCACCACGTCAACTTGTAACAACTAATATTTCTCATTCAAAACTGATACTTTCCTTGACTGCGCACTATCTATTTATAGCCCTCAGTTATTAACAGAAATACTTTAACACGCTATAATGGAGTAACTGTAATAAAGTTGTTTAATATACCAATTAATGTCCAATGTCCATTACAGCTACCTAAAATGTAACAATTTATCGAATTTATGTGAAATACATACAAACTGTTTTCCCACAGTGACCGAATCGAGCAAAATATCAACTGCAAACTTAGCATATGTTAATTAATGACTAAATAAATCAATACATATTTGGTAATAAAAATACGTTACCACCACATGTCTGCAGCCTCATCGTTCTAAATTAATAGTCTTTGAAACTCCCGATTTTCTAAAAAAATTCGCCAAATTCCACCCACTCTCTTGCATCATCTTCACTAACAGCATGTAGTAACGGCGCTTTTCCACTAAAATCGCTTCAAAATACGGTCGACACTAGCATTTAAAACTGTTACTTGACGAGCAGCCTGACGAAGTGAAATTCTTGGCTGTTGATGATACATTTCCAACACCTTTTCTTCTATAACTACGTCAGTCGATAACTTTTGTTTTCATGAACATTCTCTCTGAGCATTCTGATTAGTTCCATCTGCTTCAAGCTTGTCTATTGTTCGTATTATGGTGAGTCTACTAGGAGTATCAGAGTGAAATTCTTTTTGAAATCGTTTTTGCACTTTTATCGCGTTTTCGCATTGCCAGTATCACTTTAACTAGACTTTTTTTCTTCAAAACTTAATCTGGAATGGATCATTATTTTTAACCATTAAATCTACAACAAAAGTAAAAGTCGGCGTTTTACCAGCTAATAGAGTATGGTAATATTTTATTACGACACTCGGTATGTATATCGTTAAATACTCAAAAATATTTCACCACAGCCTTACTTTTTATTCAATTTATATATATATATATATATATATA
>JAHWXV010947075.1:0-12730 GCA_024586415.1 Phrixothrix hirtus | reverse complement strand
TTAAAGGTAAATATTTTGAAAAACAATAAAACAGTTTGTTCCAAAAAATTTGTTTTCTTTCCTAGTTTTTGTAACTACTTAAAAGGCAACCCTCGTAGAAGCAAAAATCTAAAAAATGACAATTTCTTTGAAGTCGATTATTTAGGCAACTATTGAAAATATAAAAATATACTAGAGGAAAATATTTTAGTTATCTTTATGTGTAATATGAAAATGTTATGCATACGATGTTTAATTGTTTTATTCTTGAGATATGGCATAAACGTGTGTTTTTTAAATGAAACGTATAATTTATTTTCACCTCGTTTGGAAGTTAATTTTTGTCTCGTGACAATAATATAAGGGATAGTAAACTTAATTTTTAAATTAACAGATATATTTATAAAAAACGCTTATAGCTTTAATTCCATATTGCTAAGGTAAAAACAATTGGCGGTGCCGCCGTTATTTGGAATAAAACAATTTAATGTTAGTAGTAGATCGCCGATATAATCTTGTATGTTTCCACAGTTTAATTATAGTTTTTTTTTGATTCTGTAACTTTTTATTATGGAATTTTCCTCTTCTAGGAAAACTAATATGTTCGTTATTTAAATACAGTGTCGCCGAAATGCGATATTACCTTGTACAGATTATTTTGGTTTTTATCCAAAATGTCGTCAACCTCACCGTAAAATTTTTGCCAGATTAAAACAAACTTTAAGAGAAGCTGGAGCATTCGTTAGAAGGCGAAACTGTTATCAAAACGATAATGAAAAACGTTTAGTTAATGTGTTAGCTGGTATAATTGTCGAGCAAACAACCTTTGTCCTTAAAATAGCAAATAACTGTAATATTTCTAAAACCACGGCACATCGCATTTTAAAACAATATAAGTACTCTCCATATAAAGCCATCATCTTATAGGGTCTCCGGAATGGAGGTAGCACATGACGACTACAGTTTTGTAGGTGGTTTTTGAATACTTTGGCAGAAAATAGGTATTTTTAAAAGCATTTTAAACAAACAGAACCACTAAATAAGTTCATTCTATACACTAAAATGTTTTTACCAGTAGATAGATTGCAATATTTGCGTTGAATTGTAATGCATAAACCGATTTTCAATTTAATGAGAGTTGTGTGTTTTGATTTATATTAAATTGTTCTACTACAGATTATTCCATAACAAGATACTTTGGACGGATGAAACCAGATTTACCAATAATGAAATCTACAATCGGCACAACTGTCACCATTGGCAGATTGACAATCCCCCCACACTGAGAATATCCAAATTTCAAGCAAAATTTGGATGTAATGTTTGCTGTGGAATTTTAGGAAACCGCTTTTAATAGGACCAATTCTGTATACTTGCGTGCGTAACGGAAAAAGATACTTAAATTTGTTAAAAAATGGAGTATTCGAAATTATGGAAGATCTATCACTGTAAACAAGACTAAATGTTATTTGGCAGCAAGATGGTGCTCCACCCCATAATTTATGAAAAGTGCTAAATTTTTAGAGGGATAAATATGGTGACAAACATGTTGTCACAAGCGGACCTATACATTGGCCACCAAGGTCGCCGGACTTGACGCCTATGTACTTTTTTATTCGGGGAAACGTTAAGAACACTTAAGATAATGTCGATGAACTAATCGTAAGAACAAAAATAATTGAAGAGTTTAATTCAATTACTGCTCAAAATTTAAAGAGTTGTCAAAGAACTGTAGAATAGTAGAAATTAGTAAACAATCTTTTGGTTCACATTTTTTGATTAGTTACACAAGCGCAATACAGTTCAAACGTAAATTAGCGTTTTTAAATGTTAGCCTTCAGTAGTTATTTAAGAAATCTAGATGAGAGATTGTTTAAAAATTAATACTAATGTATTATCCCTTTTTAATGAGTTAACTTCTCTATTGAATTTCAAAAATATTTCGTTATTCAATTTCCCGAATTAACTATTATAATTAAAATTCTTGATTATGTTTTAGAACCGTTACCAGAGCGTCAGTGTTCAAAATAATTTTGTATGATTTTATAAAGATTAAAATCGATCCTGCGACGAAGGCTCAAAACGGGGTGTAGAGCACCTAGCGTTAAATAGTTGTGGTACCATTAAAATAACCTTAACGCATCGTTTTCAATATTCTCTTGCAATGTGGAAATGAACTTTAAGTTATATTTGTGGCTGGGATAGTTAAATTCAGGAGGAATAACTGACATTCATATTTTTGTTTATTCCATTAATTAAATACATTTTCAAAGTTCTAAATTTTATTTACATTTAGAATGCCAGTGAGGCAAAGAGGGGAAGATGCAGTTTAAAGCGTACCATTGGAAGGATTCCTTGTTGGATCAGGTCCATCATTTATTCGTGGAACAATTGGTCTTCATATCATCGGCCGATGTTATTCGTTGGCCTATCCGAAAATGTGAAAACTGCACGGTGCACATCGAAGCTGTTGTATAGTATTCAAGTGCTTCCAACCTGAAGTTCTCCGATATGATGCGGAAAGTATTGGCAGTGTGAGATTGAGTATCGACGTGAAGCAAAATGACACCCTCTGAGGACAGTTTAGAGCGCTCCGCATTTACCGCCCGCCATAATATCGTAAACGTTTTGACATAGAGCTCGACATTCGCAGTTGCTTCTTCTCTCGAAACCCGCGCAGGAATAACTGGTGTTAATTGAAAATCTATTTCTTCAGTACTTTACCCGCATGGTTCCGTGGTTCTGTATATCGTTAGATTTATTTGTAGCGGAGAGCTGATATACTTCTAGTCTTAGCTCTACCTACCTGTTTCAGGCTGGTAAGGTCCCTTCACCTAACAGAATGTGTGGAAAAAGCAGGTTATATATCTGTTACTGCAGCTATTTGATCATGTGATGGATAGTGCTGTGACTCGGGTCCATCCACACCTAGATGTTATCGATAGTGAGGCATCCGTTATCTTCAATAAATGATCCACACGCGCCACAACAGTGTCCGTAAAATTTTGTGGTCGTTTTAATTCGTTGTCGCCAATAAAGGAAGTGAAGATCTGCGGAAAGTATATTTCTACATGTGCAACGGCCTAGGATGAATCCTATACGGAACGGATTACGCCTCGGTGGCAAAATAAAGTCATGCTTGACTAGATCTAGCGTTGCGAAGGCTAGGGTGTGAGGTGTAGCTACACGTAAGCGGCGGTAGGAACCCGAAACAGTTGATGGTATCGTTTCAGTATTACAACAATCTTGACGAGTTCGAAACCAGAACGAGCTCAAAGCTTTAGCTATACAAATAGAACGGTCGTTATGCCACGTAACTGAAGACTTTGAAAAAACCCGGACGTTTGAAGGTAAAAGCGACGTAGATGAATAAGGCGTTAAGAAGTTGCAATCGTTATGCGACACTTACCTATATGAATTTAAAATATTCCTCTACTCATACACGAAATATTTATTCCAAGCTAAAATTAAAAGAAGAACGTAATTAACGGTTTAAGCTGCAAAAAACACGCTGAATCCAAAAGTTAATAAAGAAAAATAAGTCATAAGTGTAGTATTAATTTTATTTTACGTCCTGCTATTCTCACTAATAAATAGATAGCTTGAACTTAGTTCCTTTCTTTTCTCTAAACTAAATTTTAATGAACATTTCGAGCACCACAGACAATAATTTTAGCTAAACTCTTTGGAAGCACAAAATTTCAGGTAAATAAATAACCGAGCGCATTTGCCTTTACATCGCACAATAATAAATTTATAGGACACATAACATAAATTGAAAAAATTAAGGTGTTCATAAATTTATTTGAATTTTACTGATAATAAAATTACTATTGAAATTCGAAAATGCACAATTTCTAAATCGCGAACGGCGACCTTTGCTGCTGCAGAGGATGGTTATTTAATTAAAAATAATGCATAGTACGCATGCACCTAAATGATTTTATGAACTTAGGAACACCTTTACAGAATGCTGATTTAATACGTAAAATAAAGGAAAGGATTGTAAGTGCCAATAAATGTTAATCCTTAGATATTCCACAACCAATGTTGAAGAGAAACTTATAATGTAAATTTTGCTGAATAGGGAGTCTGAAAGCGACCATATGTTTATTATAGCAATAAGGTTCTGGTTTAGTTATTTGTGTTTTATATACGTACAAATAAATTCAATTATTACGAACGGTAGTTTCGTTTTATCAGACAACATTATTATACAAAATAGTTGCAGTCAAAATTAATTTAGGAAATTGTTAGGCTAATTAAATAAATAGCATTTACAGTAAACTTTAAGAGGTAGCAAAAATAATCGATGCTGTCAATCTTTTTTCAACGAAGTTAACGAAAAAAAAAAAGGATTGGTTGTCGTTGACCTAAGCCCTGAGACATAGAATTAATAGGGCCCTCAAGTATTTTCTTCCCATCCCAATCTCATCCTTCTGTGGCTCCATTGTATGACGAACCGGTTTTCCTGCCGACCTTCCAGTAAAATAAAGGCAGCTAAAAGATCCATTGGAAAAGCGCTCGTCGTGGGACAAAAGTGCTAGAGAAATTCAAAAACGATGCTGGGTCTATAAGCTTGTCGATGACGTCTGCGTGAAGGTCGCACACTGCTACAGTGCTTTGATAATATAAATGATTCAGTTAACGTGGCTCGTCTGGAAGGCGCAGCGGCCCGCCGTCAACGGCTACTTTTTATTGCTCATAAACAAGTCGGGATGCGACTTTCAAGCACCTTTTGCATACGCTGGCTCAGTGGAAAGTTGAACATGTGGCAAACATTTTCGCATGTGGTTGACGAACTGATAATTAATCAAGTGTGTGAATTCCCGTGTTTTTCGATTACGAATACAAAGACTCTATTGAGTCTAAAAAAGCGTCAGAACTTTTCATCATCGACATAAAGATGAGTTTTAATCGATGCTACTAATATTTTTGGATCCATTAAAAGGCACTTTTCACTTCGAAATTTACCAAAAGACAAACGACAGACCGTTTAAGCAATACATGTTAACGTAACAACTAGAAGTCGCTGCCAGACGTGATAGCGGGCTGCAATCGCAGGACTTCGCAACAAAATCCGACCTTAACGTCCACTGACATCTCCATCTCAGAGCGGCACAAGTCAAAACGTTAAGGTCAGATTTCGTTGCGACTCCAGCGTCTGCAGCTCGCCGTTATGTCTGACAGCGATGGCTAGCCATTTAGTACACATGTTTTGCTGCAACCATCTGCTGTTTGCGTTTTAGTAGTCGTTTATAAAGTTGCAAAGTTAAAAATGTTTCTAATGGATCCGGAAAAATTAGCGGCAGTGATTTTGATAGAGGATGTTGATATTCGGCGGTTGTTCTCCACACGAGAAGAAACCCAGGAATTATATAAATTTAGAATCCAAGAAGGTTATTGCAGAATACTAATTGAAACTCACCTTAATGTCGATGATGAAAAGTTCTGAGCCTTTTTTAGATTCAATAGAGTCTAGAGTCTAGAGTTTTTGTGATCGTACAAACACGGGTATTCACGCACTTAACTAATTAATAGTTCATCATCCACAGGTGAAAATTTTTTCGACATTTTCAACCTTTCACTGATCCAGCATATGCACACATATGTGGTTAGCGTTCACGTCCCGACTTGTTTATGAGCAGTCGAAACGTAGATGTAGACGGCAGGCCGCTGCGCCTTCCAGACGAGTCGCGTTAACTGAGTCATTTACATTATCATAGTATTGTAGCAGTGAGCGACGGCTGGACGTCGCGGTGGGCCACGAGTGCTGGACGCTGCAACGAAATCCGACCTTTAGCTATCCTTTCCCGGCGACTGACTGTGGTAATTCAAAGTTTAGTAATAAAACACTATAAATGAATAAACACCAAACTAAATCGTCGTTAATTACTCACCCTAAAATAGGTGTTTTATTCCTTAATTCTGTTTTAAAAAGGGTAGAAAGCAAGAGCACATCGAAAACACGTATTTCGATCAAAAGACGCTTTAAAAGATAATCTTGCGCGCATTTTAACGCGTCTAACTAACAAACTAATTCCTTCAATATAAACTTTATGGTATTTAAGCGTCTAAAATATTTAGTGTCGTACCAAAACTACACAAAATCAAAATCAAAGATACAGGCGACGGTCTAAAACTGAAACTATACAATCTAAAACTACCAAATATTAATGGGCGACGCAAAACGTCTAAAAGTCAAAACAACCGTGACACATGTATATTGTATGGTAATTATAAAATAAATGTAGTCGGCTTTCATAGACATATGAAACTGCCTGTTTCCAACACCTTCTGCTATTCAAAAACGCACAACAGAGGGCTGCTTCGCTTAGCAAGCTATCATTTTCACAATTGGATGGCAAACACGCTGTTACGGATATCTGTCAGTTCATATACTATATGTCATTTGACGTATGATGCCAGGAATAATCGTTGATTATGGTACACTAGAAATACATATAACGTGGAATTTAAGATATTATGAATAAAATGAGGTTCATTGTTGTTAAGAATGACAGCCGAAACCTTGATCCTAAACGATTACCGATCACGATTTTACAACAAAATTAGAATTTTTATAGTTCCACCAGCCAAAATTTTGCAACAACTGAATTCCAATAGGCGTGAATAATGTCTCATCTATACTAAATACCTATCTAATAAAATAATTGCCTTCTTCTAGCGTCCCTTGAAACTAGACTTGAAGTGTATAAATAAATGTCGGTTTATATATTTTTGCAACTAGAAATTCTCACATTATTCCTATAAATTCTGAAATTTTACTTAATGAACATATTTTTTTCTAATGACTTCTGCAACTTTAATTTATTTTAACCGACATATTTTGTTTTCATTACCTAATTTTTCTAAACTAATTAGCGCACATGATAGAATTTCAATAATGTAAAGTAACCGGAATTTTGTATTGATCGAATTAATCAACAACGGATTTTAGCTCAAGTTCGATCTCCATATACTATATTTCATATCTTGTCTTGTTTGTAATCAGTATTTATTTATCTAATACAGTTGATTTTAACGATCTCTGAGTTACCTAATTCACACCCCTTTAAGTAGTCAAGTTTAAAAATATCTTCATTGAGTTTCTAAATTAGTGTAAGGACTGAATATGTCTCTTGACCTGTATCTTGTTAAATTCCATTTATTTGTCTGTTACAATTTTGTTAATTTTACGAATAATTTTATTGAATTGACTGTCAAAAATTAATTTAACGAGTCACAACACTATTGGTATACGAGGAGGAACCCACAAGATTCACCGCTAGTAATTAAAGAAACGATTTAATTAAGTTTTAAATAGTTCTAATTTTCTGATCCAAAATTCTTATTCATCTATATACTGGGTGGATTCAAAAAAATATTCCATTTTCAGTTTACAATACCGATTTAGGTCCACCTTCCGGACATTAGTGACCCTTAATTGTTTTATTCATGACAATTATGACTTACAGGAGAAATAAAAAAAATACCATTTGTTATCTAATTCAACGTGTTTTGCCAATTACCTCAACATTTTTGATATTACCTTATTTAGCATCATAAGTCGTGCGGTTTGCTGTACAACATCTGTTCCGCTTCAGGTAAGACAATTTACCATCTTATATACAGGCTGCGTCTACACATCTTGATCAGCTGCCACTGGAATACGTGGCGCTCTGAATCTCGTTGGCCCAACCTCTCCACTGTTATTAACTTGCCAGCGTTTCCGTAGCATAATCGGTATTGTAACGTGATTTGGCACACGGCAATTTGTATGTATGTTTTTGAAATATTACGATAGAATCCGATTTGCTCAAATGTAATCTAAGAAGTTTAGATAACTTTTTAGAACTAAACAAAAGCGAAAACTGTTTGTGATAATTAAGTTGAAGGATTGTCACAATTCAATTTTTATCATAAAAAGTGTTTTCTTATTTTAACCAATTTTTGCATTATACAACACGTTTTTTTATAGCTGCCATATTGTAAAAACATTGGAACTGCCACTCTAGTAGAAACCAAAGTCTACAAAAACTAATAGTATATCAATGTTGCGTGGATGTACTACTCCGTTCAAGTCTACCATACACGCACATATGTTCAGGTGTATATCAGTGCGTGCGTAGCCAACATTGACGAAAATAGAACCTTTTTATTTTAACTAGTATAAACTAAATACACATATATTTTTTGGTAAAGATATTTTGTAATATTAGCGCAGTCGCCAGGAATTTTAACCAAAACGTAATTTATTTCTATGTAACATTCTGGGTTTATGTAAGTAAGTGGTACCCTGAAGCAGATATAAAGAGATTTACATAGGTTAAATATTAAAACAAACATCGGGGAAGGTATAAAGAGGGTTTTACGTTAATATTCTATAAGTATATCGCCTTACATTAAAATCGCAATAGCTGGATATAGTGGCTATACTTTAATAAAATTTTAGGTGAGCATTTCAAGAACTTTTATTAACAAGGTTAGACATTTTTAACACTTTTTACGTTTTCTTTTACCGAAAATTTTTTTATTTATTGAATTGTGAACAAATGTGCTGTCATTATTTTACACAAAATGTCAGTTAATTGTTTGGTCAAACATGTCACCAGTAAGAAGACGCGCCAGTTATTCTCAATTATTAGAGTATGAGCGGGATAGAGTGGAATAGAAATGAAGGTACCGTGTTACATTGATGTCAAAAATGGCAAGAAGATGGCCAGAAACGACGACCTCGGAAACCGGAGCTGAAAGGCGTACTGCAAAACCATGAAAACGAGTGGTGACCTCACCCAAGGTTGTGGAGTGAGTGGAAGTGTTTTGGAAAGCTGGACAGTGGATATGAGCAAATTACAACACGCAAGTAATGAAATAAGGAACATCCATGGGGGCATGAAGCGCTAGAGGGTTGAACGAGACAATGCTGTCGCAAAGAAAGTGTTGCAATGGTTTCGCCAGCGATTCTCTTTCCCAGAAGTACTTGAAAAAATCATGTTAATTAGCAGTGGTGTAGTTGGGGATGAAATTATCAACTGCTACAGATAGCAAGAGTTAGCTGCTCTGGAATTACAAAAATTATTGGAGGCGAATTTCGCTCAGTCAAATTCAATATAATCTGAGCATCTAATGAAAGCATTTTTTGTAAATCGAGTAACTGGAAGTACTCTTCCGTTAACTCTGAATAAACTAGCTATGAAACTAAAAGTTCAAACGAAACGAAAATTTATATTTGATGTGATAATCACTTTTGTGTGTTAAATCAATAATTTGGTCAAAATGAAAAAATGGAAGAAACACTTTATTTATGCCTTTTTAAATATTTTGCAAAGTTTTAGTTTGGCGAGATTTTCTTGAAATCGGCTGATTTGAAGTTTTAATGTCATACAACTTAAAATAAAATACTAAGATGAAAATTGGTTTCATTTATTTTGAATGCAGTACATAAACAACAACGTTCTGCTTACATCGCTCTATACTTATCTACTTCTTGGTCTGTTAAGCTGGCCCAACCTTCTTTCCAATTTTCCCACTAAATCGAATTCTGTGAACCTTCCTAGTATTTAGTTTTCCTTAGATACGGGTAACCCCCTAAATTTAGACAAAATGTATTTAAATTAATAATGTGAACAATTATTTCAAAAACTAAATGTTCCAGAAAAATTAAATTTTGTATTTAAGATTTCTACCTTCCTGGAACACGATGGCGAGAACTTAGTTAAAAGTGAATCACCGGAAGTGCCACTTTATTCTTGCGATGTTCAAGTTTTTTGCGATTTTTCCGAAAACGGATTTAACAATTTGTTTAAAACTTTGTAAATTTCTAAGGTATTTTGTTACAGGTACGTTTAGCTTCATCTAAAAACATCTATTTAAGCGAGTTATCGAAGAGAATCTCTGGAGTTAAGCAGTGTTTTACGGGTCCAGTAGTTTGGATGAGTGATCGTTGCAATTATCGATCCCAAAATGTAAGTAATATTTCAATCATTTGTGGACATTATTTGCATATCAATGATACATAAGATAAAGGCGTGCGTTTTCCCCCACCAGATTCGTTGTATATTGAAATGTTGCAACTTTAAAAAAATAAGTTAGTGAATATCTAGCAAAATTGATGCTTTATATAGTAGTTCAGTTGGATATCTCATATCTTTATGCCCATGATTTCTATAAATACATTTTGCATAATTAATCTATTTTTTAGGTAAGTTTGGTAACATTACCCCAAATCAAAATAACGTATATTAATCTAGATTTGACTAAACCAAGATATAGTATTTTTAAATCAATAGATTACAATAATTTACTTGCACATCGCAATTTATCTAGTAACGCACGCAAGCCTTTTATCAATTTCATGAATTTTGAATTCCATCGTAACTGCCAAATTTCTTCTATTTAAGTATTTGATACTTTCAGTATCTGCAATTTTAATAAAAGTTATATTTTGGAAGAATGGTAGTGTATTTTTATACATGAAAACGGCATAAAAGAATACTTTTTTAAATGTTTTTGTTAACAATCGTCGACTTAAAGCATCAATCAGCTGTTTTATACATATTTTCATTAATTCTTTTAGATTAATTCAAAAATTGCTAGTGTAAAATAAGTCAGTATCGTCACTACCCACCCTTTCACTTAAGCTGTATGATTTCATTTCAATACATACTAAAACTAAAGAAATAAAATCGGACCAACAACCGCACCCTTAGGTACTCCAAGTCGAATTACAGTTTTTTGCTTACACAAATATTGATTTTTACTACTTGCTTCTACTAGTTAAATAGAGTTTCAATAATACAAATAAAATATCCCTAAAAATCAGACTATATAGTTCTTCCAGTAGTTTGGAGTAACAAACAGTGTCAAAAGCTTTACTTAGATCAATGAAGATACAAACTAATTAGTTTCCATTATTTGGTATAAGATTTATAATTGCACCTTCTGTTGGTTTAACTTCCTCGAATCCTAATCGATTTTCGCTAATAATTTCATATTTATCGAGATAATTAGTAACTCTTTTTTTTAATTTTTATCCATTACCTTAGCTAAATTAGATATTAATGAAATTGGCCTAAAACTAGAAGGTTCTGTAATTTGTTCAATGTAAAGGACTAACTACTATTTTTAATTCAGATAGAAAAATGCATTTTAAAATAATTTTATTAAATAGTGTAGTTTGAAATAGTTTTTAAAGTCATGGACTGAATACCATCATGACTTGGAGATTTATTATTTTTTAAGGAATTTATTAAATTCGAAACCTCATTTTTAATGGTAGGATAAGTAAAGGATGTATTTTCCAACATTTGGTTTATAATTGGTAAACTAAAATGTTTAGTGATTTGATTTGCTAATTTGTACCTGTATTTATAATAGTACAAGTTTCATAAGACATGTTTTTATCAGAAGCTTGTTTTCTAATGAACAATTGTGATAAAAAGTCTTATGAAACTAGTTTTTTATGCTATTTTTATCTATTTGCTTGACATATAATTGATTTAGAGATTTTAATGAAAGTTCGTGACATTGATGTTTTGTCATTTAAATATGAAAGATTTGTTAATTTTCTATTCGATTTTGACGTTTAATAAGGTTAGTTACTAATGTTACTAAACTTTTAAGATAAAATATTCCCTATTAAAAAGAAGGCCATTATGAACTCAAATGTGTTTCGTAATGCACTCATTTCGACACGCAAATAGATAAAATATTTATTAAAACTATTTGGAACTTCATAATTGTCTGCTTTAAGTTCATTACTTTTATAACTAATCATTTTTATCTCGTGAATATTTTACTTTCCCTCAAATTTCTTTATAACTTCTATAAATGTCTATTTGAATCTTTATGTTTATCAATCTCCTTCATGTAATAGTTTGCTTTAGCAACTTTAATTAGAATAATGAGAAATTATATCTGTGAAAATTATTTTTATATTGTTCATGAATACAATCCACGCTTGCTTTAGTGGGTTTCTTATTTAAAAAGTAATGAAAAACGGCAGTCTGCCCACAAATTTTTGTTATAATTAATAATTAGAGTTGACAGTTTTTATCAATGCTATGATTGAATTATATTGCTTGAAGTTGTAAGGTTGCACTACATTAATTAATGTCGAGGCTATTAATATTGCTTAGATATCAACAGGTACTACAGTAAACTTTTCTGAAATGTAATTAATAGTTAGTTGTTCAAAGTCAAGTGCTTTTTCAACAATTGTTAATTCTTTAATTTATTTAAAATTTTTATTTTTTGCTAGGGAATCGATTTTACGTTTTACAATCATTTAATCAAAGAATTTTTTAAATTACGAATTACATTTGACAAAAATCTGCTGTAGCACCTGTTAGTTAAATAATATTAATAACCGAAACATTAATTAACGTAGTGCAAAAAGCATAAAACAATCACAGCATCGATAGTAACCTTCATACCTAATTGTTAATTATAATAAAAATTTGTGGGCAGACTACCGTTTTATATTATTTATTTATCACGTTTATTGACCGAGTTGACTAATTGGATTCTTATCCAGTCATTTCGCTTTTTTACTTTCCCTTACCTATATGAAATATAGTAGAGAAAGTATTGTTTTCGTCCAAAATCTTCGATGTCGAAATTTTAGTGGAAATACTCGTTTTGGGGACCCCTGAATCCGAAAAACATGTTTTTAAAAATTGGTCTCTCTCTCTCTCTCTCTGTGTGTGTGTGTGTGTGTGTGTGTGTGTGTGTGTGTGTGTGTGTGTGT
>JAHWXV010947054.1:0-10951 GCA_024586415.1 Phrixothrix hirtus | reverse complement strand
ATAACTTCGAAAAGCACATTCATTAATTCTTTCTTTGTGACATACGTTCGAAAAAGAACATAGAAATTACTGCTATAATTTTTATTGTTGTCATACCTTTTGCGCGATTTAAATGGAATAAATGTTATTATTTTGGATGCGCTCTTTTCATTAATTTCTTTCCTCTTTCCATTTAGGTAGTCTCCTTAATTCCGGCCGTCGTTGTCAGTTTCGACTGGATTTGGAGTGCAACAGAGAAGTAGATCATCTGGCATCCTCAATTATTTTCTTGTCCTAATTGTTTCTGCAAATTGCACGCGGTGGACTCACAATACTGCTGATCAAATCCACAATCGGAAAGTATTGAGCCCAGGGCATTACGAAAACATTTGATTCCAATACGTAAGGCGCAATGGACGCCCCATAAGTTGCCGTTATAATTCATTTTGCACTTGGTCACTTTTTTCTAGGATTAAAGCGACACTTTTAATCTCAAGGGATTCAAATTTTACTTTAATCCCAATGGAAAAAAGTAAATTTAAGCCCACATAAACAGTAAATTCGTAGCAACAATAAAAATTAACTTATTAAAATTGTACGTTGATGAAAGAGCTACTACAGCGCTTTGCAAATAAAATATAAACAGCATAAATTATACATTGATAAAGCGAATGAACTGTTAATGTTAAAATCATGCAATTGTACCTTTTTCGACCCTTTTGATTTCAAATTATCCGAAAGAGCAAAAAATAATGTATATGCCTCAGAACTAAAGTGATGGAAATGAACTTTCTCTCCCGGGATTGATATATAATATGCTGTTAAAATACGGTCAAGATTGTTTTGCCCATGATGACTCAAAAATCATTTAGCAAATTGCACACAAGTTTGAAGAGTATAAACTAGGGTAGGTTCTCTTACATTAAAAGCTTTCAGTGATAATCGGTATAAGGGATTAGCTAGGATCAGTTAACTATTAAGTCGTAAGAAGTGGATGTGCAACAAAAACTTACTTAATTTCTTAATAGCAAAGTGGAAATGTAACGGTACCTTAACGTGTGTTTTATATAACGAGGTGCGATCAAAAAATAGGTGAATGAATTTTTATTGCAGCAACTCCATTTGAAGTAATATAATAGTCAGTGTCAAGTTTGAAAAAGTTGTGACTTGTCAGTCGGCTTCCAGAGCGGGAAGAGCAAGGTTATGTTTACCGTGTCTGTTGCGAATCATGGATTGCGAACAACACTTCAATATTAATTTCTGTTTTAAGTTGCAAAACAATGTCAAAGAAGCTCATGAAATGTTAAAATTAATGTATGGCGATAGCTTGGCGACTCTGAAAACCGTTTGCAAGTGGTATGAACGATTTAAAAGCGAAGAAGATCAACGGTTGCGGTTCAACCTCAAAAACACACAAAAACGTGCAAATAGTGGCAAAAACGATTCGTTCAAACAAGCGATTGATATTTGAAAGCTTTCCGAAGAACTACAGGAGAAAAAGACCAGAAAAATAGGTCAATGGGGTTGCTCTTCATCAGGACAACACTCTGTGTCACAATCGCTTCTAATCCGTCAGGTTTTAGCCGGTTCTGTCTGTCCATGTCCGCCTTATTCTCCAGATTTAGCATCATGCGACTTCGGACTCTTCCTAAAAATAAAAACCATTTACGATATTGAGAGGGCCATGACGGAGCAGCTGAAGGCCTTTCTGAAAGAAGCATAAAAGAAGCAAAAATGCTTCCTATCATGGAATCAATGTTGGAATAAGTGCATCGCTAGCTAAGGAGAGTACTTTGAAGGAGATTACATCAAATTTGATATAGACCTATTACTTTGTTTGTTATAAATTTATTCGCCGCATATTTTGATCACACCTCGAATAATGCTGAGGTATTTTAATGTTATTATTGTGTTATTTTATTTTTGATATTTATTCTTATTTTTATTTCTAGAATTTTACTTATATTGCAATTTTTGATAGTTTATTATTTGTAAAGGGTCTCATCGAGAGCACACATTTTTTCTTCTAAGGTTGCTAAGGTGCTGTTTACTGTTATAGCAATATATTGTTATAAAAGGTTATGCCAAAGAACAGTGAGTTATTGTGAAAAGGTATTACAAGTATGGTGAAAATTATGCGCAGATGACTCGGAAAGTGGGTGCAATTTATGGTCGACAAAGCGCACCAAATCGGACGACAATCGTTAGATTGATAAAAAAGTTGAAGAAATCGGGTCAGTTATTGATCAAGGATCTCGATTACGTGTTCGTCCTGTTTGGATAATGAAGAGTATCGTCGCAGTGAACTACAAGGTCGCTGATAATCCAAAAGCATCGATTAGACGTTGTTCACAACGATTCAACATCTCAAGAGCCTCTTTTTGGCGAATTCTAACAAAAGAACTACATTTTCATCCATACAAAATGGAATTAACGAAGGAACTCATGTTAATAGATCATTTGAAGCGCCGGTAATTTGTCAGTTGGGTTTTGAGAAGCTAAAAGAGGACGACAATTTTACGAAAAAATTATTTTCAGTGATGAGGCGCACTTCGAAATTGGTGGCTTCGTAAACAAACAAAATTCTTGTATTTGAAGAACAGTCAATCCTCAAGAAATCTAGCAGAAACAGGTGTATCCTGAACGAGTCGCTATCTGGTGCGGTTTTTGGGCACGTGGAGTGGTAGGGCCATATTTTTCCATAAATGACAAGGGAAATGCAATTAGCGTAAATAGTATACATTATCGCAGTATGACAACAGATTTTTTATAATTTTAATTGGTTGGTATGTATTTTCATGACATGTGGTTTCAGTAGGAGAATCAATTTAACTGTTGCACTAATAATTTACAAGCCAGCTAGATTGCGCGATTTAACGCCGTGTGACTTCTTTATGGGTTTCTGCGAAATCTCAAGTTTATTCCATTAAACCACAACCAATTTGTGAGCTCAAGGCTGAGATACAATGCGCGATTGGTGATAGTGAGCCGCATTTTTGCGAAAATGTTATCAAAAATTTTGTGAAAAGTACGGGTGTATAGAGATAGTCTTGGAGGATATTTGGTCAACATTTTGTTTAAAGCGTAATTGCAACTTGTCCACTTTACAATGAAATTAAATATCATTGCTGACTTAAAAAAATTAGCGTTTTATTTAAAAATTATATCGTGCACTTCTGATGAGACACTATTCATAATGATTATGCGATCACCCATTCAAGTACTTACCACGACCAACCGCGCTTAACTTTTGCAATCTATGTAAATGTAACAAAACTTTTTCCATTGAAAGAATGTTATTATTTAAAAGATTGCGATTAACCATTTAAGCATTTAGCGTAAAAATAGGCGAAAAATATTTATTAATATAGTGGCTAGAGTTCAAGTTGGGGAACTTATCCGAAGCGAGGCCCACTCATTTAATTCCCAATTTTTGCCTTGTTTGAAATAAACGAGAATTGAGTCTTGGCAGAAGTTGAAAAACTTTCTTTCGAAATTGAATAGCGCCCAGAAACATGGGATTCAAAACAGGTTTTTATGCAAACCATAAAATGAAAAACCGCACTGAAGATGAAAAAACGCAAATATAGATGAGTTTGACACCCATTTTTTAACTGAAAAGTATGTACATTTTAAAATGGACACATATGTAGAAGAGGAGTCACTTATTTGTCGGGCTTAATCACTATGCCGCTCTCCATCCATACTTACATGAGATTTTGGCCTGGAGGTTTCCTAAAGATCTTTTTCTCCGAACAGCCGGTTTCTAAAGGTAACCTTTAGCATACATACGTCGACTGAAAGATGTAGATATTAAAGATTTCAATTCTCCTGACGAGTGAACACAGCGTTACCTCCATTTTTCGCTCTATGACATATGATGGTCATATACGAAATTAAATAACAGGTTTTGATTCTTTCAGAAGTGTCTAATGGTAAGTTATTAAGTAATTGTATAAATTTTGGCGTCTAACTATTGAGCTATTTAATTTATTCAGTTTTCACGTTTCAGCTATTAAGGCTGGTTATAATTCTGCTCATTCATAAATTATAACATTTTGATTTATTTTTTCAAAATAATTTAATACATATTCTAATATATCTTTGTTACGTATGTTTCAATAGTTCCAAATATTCTTTTCGTATTTCTTGAATCTTATGTGTTTTTGAAAGTTTATTGCGACATTTTTGTAATTGTAATTGCACTCTTTTTTTTGTAATAGATTTGTAGTAAATTTTCTGTGCTCTTTTAATGAAATCCCGTAGAATAATTTCGATTAAACTATATTTGTCATGTTATCAAAGTAGCTGAATAGGTTTTATTAAGTGGTTGGGTAATGTCCGATCAATAAAGTGTGAGTATACTAGAAATACTTGACAACCAATTATTCAATTTAAGTTAGAATTAACAACAATTCAACCTTTATTGTTAATAAGTGAACCAACAGGATGTCAGGGTCTGAAATATTAAAACCGGGAGAAAATATACGACCCATAATAAATGAAGAAGAAGCAAAATTATTGATAGAAAAACTTTACGGTTTGCGTTGTTTGTCAATAAAACGACTGAATGGTTACGATGACCGAAATTATAAAGTGTCGGTAATCGATTCGGATAAAAATAATTTTGATGCGGAAAAAGTTAATCATAATGGTTACGTTTTGAAAATAATGAATGCATTGGATTCCAAAAAATTACTATTTGTAGAAGCTCAAAATGCAATGATGCTTTATCTATGTAAGTTATTGAAAATTGTATTATTTATAGGTTATCGATACTGTACAAATAAGTTCTAATCAAAATAAATATCCGTGTTTACAACTGATACTGTTTTTAGATATATGATGATTTGTTCAAAATTTTTGTCTATTTCAATAGTTTCTTACGAAACATTTCAAATTTAGTTATTTGGATTGCGCGTTACTATAAAACAATTCTTTATTGATTTAAAACACTTGTAATACGACTCCGATATGTATAAATGAGAAAAGTTCAGTTCAGAATTTTTGTGTAACTATTAAGACTTACGTTTTTTTCTTGGGGTACAGGATAGGTATACAGGGTGTCCCACCGTCATTGCCGGTTAAAAGTATTTAGAAAAGGAATAGAGGGATTAAAATCAAATTTTGGTAACTTATCTTGTGTTGCCTTAAAAACATTTTCAATATGGCGGCACTTTCAGTAATACCGGAAATTGCCCCTAACTTCGTTATTTTACAGGGAATATCTATATTTTTATTTCATATTATAAATCTGCATCAAATTTAATGTAACTTTTATCTAAAAAGTATTTACATAACTTTTATAGTTTTCGAGAAAAACATCGTTTCTCAAAGACCAAAATAGAGGCTGCAATTATACCAAATTACTCTAAAGTAGAAAGAGATACAATTATGAAACTTTTAACTAAAAACCAAATGATAATAAGGCATACCACTGCATAACTAACTTTTCAAAAATCCGTTGCAGGGGAAGGATAATGAGGCTGCTTTACAACTATCCGAAAATTGCCAAAACGTTAATTTTTTTCAATCGGACTTGTATGTTTTTGTTATCGTGTTCGATAGAGAATAAATTCTCTTTAAATCCATATAAAGTATCTCTATACCTAAATGCGATAGTTATTTAGTTATTTACCATTTCTCTTGTTGTCAAGAAATTTCACATATTTATTAGGGAAGTTGGCTATGGATTACAGTAAACAAATTATAATTACACATATGCAGAGAACTAAAAAAGATACTACAGTCAAACCTTGCACCATTATCAAGTGCCATCTGAACTTTCACGTGAAAATATTTTCAAGATGACCATACTTCCGTAACTATCGGAAATAGCTACGAATTTCATTTTTTTAAACGGAAAAACTAATTTTTTATCACAGCAATCGATATAGAATTTAATAAGCTTTCGTTCATACCAGATGTTATTATACAAAACTTCAATATGTTTTGAGTTGTGTGCTTTTTCGTAGAATGCCGAAGTTTCTACGGCTTTCACCCTAGTAGGCTACGGTTTGTTACAAAACTGCAATAAAAGTGAATTAAAAATTAATTAACTTCCTTATCTCTTGGGGATTTAAATTATTAAAAGAATTCACAACACGGGTTTGTAAATCTTCTCTGGTTTAAACTGGAGTATCGTATACCTTCGCTTTATTTTTTTCCCACAAATAAAAATCTAGAGGTGTTAGGTTGGCTGACCATGGCTACGACCAAGGACCAATCTACCTATCATCAAACATATTAATTTAGTTCTTGGCTAACAGCAGCATTGCAATGTGCTGGGGCAGCATCTAATTGAAAGCAACATGCCATTAACTGCGCCAATGGTAAAATATTTAAAAGTTCTTGAACTTGGTTTCTTAAAATAGCCAGATATCTTCTACTAGTTAAATTGTCGTCATAAATGAAATAAAAACACCTATCACACATTAGTATTGCAAATACATTAAAGCTAAATTCTTCTTGGAAAATTTTCTCTGCTATCGCGTGAAGATTACCTCTGGCCCAATTGTGTGAATTATAATGATTAAAACTACCTTTACGAGGAAACTTTGATTCATCGGATCAAATTATTTTTTCTAAGAAATCTAGATCCTCTTGCATTTTTATAACCATCATTTCACAGTATCCGACTCGATTACCAGGAGCGTGAGTATTTAATGCTTGGACAGAATGCAATTTAAAATCATGCCATTTATGATTTTTCAATATTCTGTGAATAGAATTACGCGAGCAGCCAAGAATGCGCTCTGCAGATCGAATCGGGTTCGAATGGGTTCGTCCCAAAATACCCCAAAACACTAACTTCTCTTACTTCACCTCTTGTGACTGGTTTAGGCAATACGATTAGCTTGTTGACTTGCCCGTAATTTTCAAAGTTAATAACAATCCTTCTGAATTTTTTTCCGTCATAGGGTAGCTTTTATTAAATGTCCTACAAGTGCGCAAAATTATTTTCTGGCACTCTCCATGTATGAAAAATAAATTTAAAATATCTGAATTCGAATATTTCATCTTACAAAATAAATAAAATTCAAAGCAAAAGTACCAAACATTAACTATATACTAATACGTTCAAAAAGTTTGATTTCAAATAATAGAGTGGCAAAACTAGGTACATGTTATCAAAATAAAATGCCAAAACAATTAAGCACTATTCAAAAACACTTTTAATAGTAATAATAACAACTAACTAACATTTGCAATATATACTGATACAATGAGGGTTTAACTTTAATTTTGTTTATTGTAATCCAAAGCCAACTTCCATAATAAATATGTATGTGAAAATTTTTGACAAGAGAAATGGCAAATAACTAAAAAACTATCTTATATGGATTTAAAGAGAATTTAATTCTCTATCGAATACGATAACAAAAACATAAAAGTCCGATTTAAAAAATTAACTTTTTGGCAATTCTCTGATATTCGTAAAAGAGCCTTATTATCTTTCCCCTGCAACGGATTTTTAAAAAGTAAGTTATGCGTGGTATACCTTATTATCATTTAATTTTTCGTTAAAAGTTTCATAATTGTATCTCTTTCTACTTTAGAGTAATTTGGTATAATTGCAGCCTCTATTTTGGTCTTTGAGAAACGATGTTTTTCTCAAAAACTATAAAAGTTATGTAAATACTTTTTAGATAAAAGTTACATTAAATCTGATGCAGATTTATAATATAAAATAAAAATGTAGACATTTTATTTAAAATAACGAAGTTAGAGGCAATTTCCGATATTACCGGAAGTGACACTATCTTGAAAATATTTTAGGAGATAGAACAGGTAACCCAAGGTAATTTACCAAAATTTGACTTTAATCCCTCTATTCGTTTTTTAGATACTTTTAACCTGCCATGACGGTGGGACACCTTGTATAGTTTAATTTTGCTTTAAAATGCTTAAAATTTGAAGCAAAGATATTTTAGGTGAAAACGGATTAACTTGCCCCAAGCCAATAAAAAATAAAAGTGGAGAATATTATTCACTAGAAAGCCTGGCCAGTGGTAAACATGTTGTTCGTCTTCTTGAGTTTCTACCGGGTGACATTCTTCATCAAGCCGTATCTACACCAAATCTTCTCTACCAAATTGGACAATTTGTAGCTACACTAGATACTTTATTAAAAGTGAGATATGCTAAAAACGTTAAAATGTATACAAAATTAGTTTTTAATTACAGAATTTCCATCATAAAGCCTACGATACTCATCAGAGCCTTTGGATGCTAGATTCTGTACCATTGTTAAAACAATTTCTTTTTGCAATAACAGATTTACATAAAAGAAAATTAATTGGAGAAATAGTAACAGAATTTCAGGATCGTGTACTTGCTAAAAAAAACCTGTTAGAAATTGGCATAATTCATGGAGATTTTAATGAACAAAATATTGTAGTTGAACTAAATGATGGCGATTGGAAACTGAAAGGTATTTTAGATTTTGGCGACAGTCAAAAATCGTGTTTTGTGTTTGAATTAGCAATTACAATAACATATATGATAATTTTTGCTAAAAACATTGACGCAGGGGGTTATGTTCTTGCTGGCTATTCCACCGTTCGTATGCCCACTAAAGAGGAACTTTCTGTACTAAAGGTAACAACTCGATAATGCTTTTCTTAAGGGTAAAAATAATTTTTCAGGTATGTGTAGCAGCACGTTTGAGCCAATCTTTGGTTTTGGGAGCATATACAAGTTTGCAGGATCCAGGAAATGATTATATTCTAACGACAGCCGCTGCTGGATGGGATTTACTGACGAATCTGTGGAGTAAATCTGATAAATGTGTGTTGGATAAATGGAATTCCGTAGCAGAAAACTACAGAAATTTCATTGATAATAAAATTTCATAAAAAACTGCCTCTCAGATTGTGTCAAAAACAACATTTTGGTAATTAAGTTAAAATCTGGCAGGCATGTTTGCAGAACTATAATGTAACTATATATAGATAGTGTTAGGGAATAATCCAGCATAAATTGCGGGACAGTTTTAAAAAGTTAAAATTCTTGGTGCCGTTTTTCTCTAAAATTTTTAGACTGAGAAAAATAAAGCACTTTAAAGTTCATTATGCTGTTTTTCGTGGAACGGAATACATTTTAGTTTTACAATAACCATCATTGGGCAAATATTAATTCATACGTCATTTATTAGCAACATTTTTAACGTTGGTTTCTAGTTAACGTATGACATGGTACCATTGGTTCATATTTAATCGGGTGCTATACATACCTTGATCAAAAAGTTCCCGGAATTAATTCAGAAAATGCAAAATACAAGTTTATTCCAGGAAAATTGATATTGTCCCCATCGATTGCAACACACTTCTGCCAGCGCTCGATCAATTTTCGAAATATTTTTTACACTTGGTATTCGGTATGGCCATCAGAGCGGTCTTCGATTTTGTCATTATCTTCTCTCGGCTGCTAAAATGCGTTCCCCGTGGTGGTTTTTTAACACGATTGAACAGAAAGAAGCCGCAGGGAGCCAAAACAGCTGAATTCGGTAGCCGTTGGATGGTATTAGTTCCGTTCGTGGTCAAAAAGTTGCGGATAATGATGACATTGTGCGACGGTGCGAGTTGTTTGCCCATAAATTTGGTATTTTTTGGCGAACTGCTTCATGCAAGCGTTTCATAACGCCCAAATAATACTCCTTATTCACTGTCTGACCTTGTGGCAAAAATTCATGATGCACAGCACTGTCATAATCCATGAAAACCGTGAGTATCACCTTCCTTCGGCCTGGGCTCATTGAGTGCACGCCATTCACATGCCTCATGTTTAGATTGCGTATTATGCTCATAACTTCACGTCTCGTCTATAGTAATGATGCGTTTGATGAATGTTGAATCAGATTCAACCTTAGAAACCATGTCTTTTGCGATGTCAATGCTGTCCCTTTTTTGCAGAAAACTCAGATCTTTCGGCACCAACTTTGCTGAACACGACGAAAACACAAATCATTTACTGAAATATCTTGAACGGATTCATAGGCAATGTTTAAGTTCACTGCTAGCTATTTGATGGTTAATTTGCGGTTATTGACCAACATTTCTTTCACGTTATTGATGTTTTCGACGGGTTTAGATGTTGACGACCTACCACTGCGTTCATCATCCATTATGGATTCATGGCCACTTTTGAAACGTTCATGGCACTAGTAAACGACTGTTTTCTTTAGAGTATGATGCCGAAACATTTTTTCAACATGTCCAAGGTCCTCGCACCATTCAATCCGTTTTTAACGCAAAATTTAATACAAATTCGTTGTTGCAAATTCAATTCCATTTTTAGAATTATTAAAAATCGAAAAGACGTACAGAGGCAGATGTGCTCAGGACGGCGTAACTTTTAAAAATGTCAGCTATGACGCTAAAATATGGTGGGAATGTTAGTGATAGATGTGCTAAAACAAACGGAACTCAATTCGGGTGACTGAGAGCGCTATCCGGTGGTAGTTCCGGGAACTACCAAGTCGATTGACGGCTTTTACATTATCTTTCGAAAGAGATGCTATTGATGATTGAACAACTTGTGTGGTTTATGCGTGATGGTGCTCTTGCTAATTTTGGTATACATATTAGAAATTTCTTAAATTACATGTACCAACAAAGATGGATTGGAAGAGACGGGCCTATTTCTTGGCAACTCCGTTCTCCGAATTTAAACAGTTATCATTTCTATTTACGGAGTTATATAGATTCTATTACTGCTACCCATCATGCTATTATTTTAATGGGGCAGCAAAATCTAGCACCAGTTCTCTATCAAAACATCTACCGCATGCATACTTACCATTACCCTCCATCCTGTAAAACACTTTTCATTATACTTACTGTCACTTACTGTTATGCCGTACTATTTTTTTGCGATATGAAAACACGATTTTGAATTTGGCGGGCTTTCACAACGCACACGTAGAGCGGGAGGATTCGATTTTTATGGACTGTATTTTAGGGCTGGGGTT
>JAHWXV010946974.1:0-10888 GCA_024586415.1 Phrixothrix hirtus | reverse complement strand
TAATTGTTTTAAATTGTATCTCATTGCGAGAACCATTTATTTGTTTTATCAATAAATTAATATAAATATCTGAACATTCAATTCCGCCGTTAACCCGACCATGCTTCAAAATCAAGTCCGTTTCGAGACTAAGGTTCAAGCGACGTCAGTTGGCTTGAACAACGTTCACTGCAAGAAGAACTATTTCATACCACCCTTGAGGCTAGAATCAGCAAGGCCAAACGATTAACCACCCAACGAACAGCCCCCCACGACTAAGAGCTATCACCGGGAAGAACGCAAGTTCTTAAAGTTACACTGTGCCGTTCAGCAAGCATCGAAACGTCACAACCTTCATGCAGGAAACTGTTGTGTAAGGTTCTTGATTTATGGAGTATTTAAAGCATTAATTGTGTGATTTTTTGCATGCATTAATTCAGTTGAATTATGAAATTTATTGACTACTTTACTGTGCTTGGCACAAAGACATATTTTCCTCAAAACGTTACGTTTGTTTGAATTTTTTGGTTCAAGAATTTCTTGTCCAGTTATTGAGTTAACCTAAAGCCTTTAACAGCGTTTTAAATTTTTGTTTTGTTTCGCAATTCACTTTGTTCTACTAACTAACAACTATTTCCCATTTTAGGAGCAATTAACTCCATTCCTAGATTTTGATATGTATTTAGAGCTGAAAACAACACAGCACAAGAGATATTTGAAACGCTAAAAATAGTTAATACTTTAAATACCGGTTGAATTCCTTTACAAATAATGAAACTTATCGCAAAGGGGTTGTCTACATTCGTTTTATCCTAACACAACATTAAAAAGCTGACAGTAATTGAAGCTTATAATCTTCGAAACATTTTGTATACAGTCGCTTTGATTGAAATACACGACTGCTCTCAAAATTCTAATTATAAATATTTCCAAAATTAAATAGTATAGAAAAATATATTAGTTTTTCTTGTATATCTCAAGATATATGTATGTATTGATAATGTTGTGATTTATTTCACCCTATTTATGTAATACTCCGTTATGCTGAAAATGTAAAATGTAATAAACGTCAACATCTTTAATAAATCTTTAGTGATAAATTGTGTAGATAAAAATGCTAAATGATTCAAATTTTACAAACATTTGTATTTGTTTGGTAACTGGTAATGCTGTGTATAAATTTTTAGAAGAATAACTAGATAAATGTATGGTGGTAACTGCGGAGTTGTAAAGAATAATTTATAAGTAATGATCCTCGCTTAGTCACACGCACTGAATACAATTTGTGCATAAATTAATTTTTGCACTCACGCTTGACAAAAATTTGTTATTAGCCAGAAATGCTGAATAGGCCTATTAATTTTAAACCAAAACAGACTGAATTTTATAATAATTCTCTTTGCTAAAATTTAGAAATTATGCGATTCTTTTGACTTATTTATTTGTAAAACATATTTTTAGAAGTACCTTATTAGTACAATTAAATAAAGTCCATATTTAATTTTAACACTTATTAGTTTAAATTCACACGGTTGGGTAGGAGAATTATAGAAATAAGTGTTAAATAAATGTTACAGAAATTTGTAAGTAATATAAATAATGACGTTTTCTATAAATGTTATCATAAGTTGTTAGTACAATTATAGAAAATTCATTAAGAAATCGTTGGATTTGTTTTAATTACAATGCATCCTATTCATTTTGCCACTTTATAAAGAATAATAAACAAAATTGACATCATATACAACTAAAATGAATAATTACCGCATATGATACTGCATGAGGGGAAGATTAGTGTGACGTGCATACTAATTATCTTATAAGCTTCATAATTGTAAAAGTAGTTAGTTCTCGTAACTAAACAGTTTAACTACCTCGTACTGTTAACTAAATTCATAAATTTTGTACAAAACAATGTTGAAATTAATAATTTAACCTGAGAACGCAACCAATGTTAAACACGCCTTAATACAATTAAAACTATCTCCAGAATTCATAAAATTTTTCGCAAGCGTTCAAGGTATTTAAATAAACAAAATTGTTCTATTAAAAGAATTTATTAACTAAAATTTGAAAAAATCAATATATACAATAAACATTATAACTACAAATTGTTTATTGAAATAAATTAAATTAACAAAAACAGAAGATAAAAGTTTATACGAAGGCGTATTCTAATGTAATATACCTACCAATGAAGGAGAGGGCTTAGAGGTTTGAAAAATTATATTAATCTACATCACTACCTTCAGCACTTGCACATTTAGTCGAACCCCTTTGTAGCCTCTGCATTCCATCCGAAAATCTTTTTCCAGAAGGCCCTAAAAATATGTTTGTACCAGCATATTTAACTTTATTGCCAAAGATAACCTATTACATCTCACCTGATTCTCTAAATTAAAAAAAAAGAAGTCTCAGAGCACTGAATATGTATTACATAGGGTATCCACGAGTTGAGTCACGTTACTTTAGCAGCAATCGCGCCTTAATATGCTCAACAAAAAACGTTTACAAAATATGTGTCTAAATTGAATAGCTTTTGAAAATTTGCAATTAAAGTTTTCTGCCCGCCCTTCTTTTTAATTTGGTCTACTGTATTTACCAAGAAATGGCTGGTCAACTACACATCTTTAACCAGTGCGAAGCCGATCTAACGGCTTCGTTATAACGTATACGTTTTATTAATGGATGTTCCCAGATGTTAGTATGAATACCCGTAAATTACCATTTAAAATGAAAAGTTTTATATTCTTCCTTAAAAGTTCTAGTGTGCGCTAATTGTGAAAGTTTATAAAATCTTTAAAATAAAAATAAGGTTTGTACTTAATAGATATGCATCATTTTTAATATGTATACAATTGTATTATTGAATACGGACACATTTTTATAAATAACTTTCACTTTCAGAAAGTCGCTTTAACACGACGTTAAATTTTCTCGATAAGGAATATCTTCATATTATTAATATCTGTACTCGCTTGTTTGGTGTATAGTTTAAATTTTGTGAAAATAGTCAAAAATCTAAACGATAAATGAATTTCACTAAAATTTTGTGTAATTTATATACATTAAAGCTATGTTCATACAAATTCATGTAAATAAAACTTATGTCAATTTAAGATATTTATCAAATAAGTTTATAGTAATTAATGGGTAAATTATTTTAATTAATACTCAATAATGTTTTACTACAAACGAGCATATTTAGATGCTTTAAATAGATACGTTTGACTACTTTTATTAAAACAGCTGGCCACGCTGACTCGAAAAAGTATTCTAGTAGTGAAAGCAACATGATATATTATTATCAAAATCAGTCACGTTTACGTTTTATTGCGGTTATTTTCATGATTCTTATAATTTATTAGATACAATTTGGCTATGTAATATATTTCAGTGTAATTAAATTTATCTATAAATTCTTTGTGTATTTTTAGAGACTCAATGCTCCTTTTATTCGCACGCTGCTAGTGGACTTTAATTGTATTTCTTTAGTTTAGTAATAATAGTTCCTACGATTATTTGATTTTATTTAAATCCCTTCTTCCCAATGTTTTATCTGTATAAACGACTCAACGCAGTGGCCTTGTGTGTTGATGAGTTTTTGTGAAGAGTTGTCTTGTGCGCACGGGATTGCTACATTATACTTTGTGTATTCTTTTAGTACGTATCTAATGCAAAGATACTAAGATTTCGCTGTTTCTGTGCAACTTTTAAAGTTCTTCTAAATCATTTGTTTAATAGTGAAAGGGATAGGTCATCTAACGTTAATTTATTCTCCGTTTTCCGATAAATGTACGTTAATTACAGTTTTTCTTGCGGCCACCTATTATGGAAAGACATTGTATATTATCTATCTATATGTGATATTAAAGGGTGACCCGACTTTCCTTCACTGGCGTTTCTATATCTAGATATGTATGGAATTCACAGCATCCGCTTGAGATTTATGAATGACATGGAACCACCTCAATGAATTACCAGCATCTTTAACAAGATTCCTTCTTCATTTCAGCTAATGTTGACCTCTGACCGCGTACAACGAGCTGCAGGTTTTACCAACCCTTTCTTTTAACAATTTTTATTTAACTGTTTCTTCGTGATGAACTTTATTGCAGAATTCACGGTAACCAAACCTTATAATTATCTTGCAAATGCTTATATGGTAGCGCCCTTTTTTAGCGTTTAAGTAATGTAATTTATTTGCACGCCCAAATTTAAGATTTTGTCTAGAACTCAAATAACATCTGTCAATTAAATTATGTTGACGCCCTATATAAGTCAGATAATATTAATAATAATTAGTTCCCGTAATTATAACTTTCTTATGTAAACGTAAACGCACCGATTTTGTTTTCAATAACTTAAATCATCCGTATTGTTGTATATAATACTCAGATTTTATTAGTTATGAGAGTAAGCGTGCAGATTTGTAGGTTTTTTTTGGGTTAAGAAATTGATTTACTTCGTATAAAATTTTAATCCAGACATGGGCTTTTTACATAATTAACGAATTCATTATTATATTTATGATTTGAAACCACTATGTATAATTTATGCCTACTGTTTTAGTCAAGTTATTGCATTGATAAATTAAAGTTTTATGTGTATGCGATAACAAACCTTCAGTTCAAATTTTTATTTCGATGACGTTATCTCTTTAACATTTCGTATATATTGTATCTTATAAAAACGATTTATACTGCTATAAGTAGAATATTATCTTTGTTCGCAGGCTTGTATATTCTTTTGTTAACTACTAATATTCTATGTGAAAACGAAATTTAACTAGTTACAAAATTATAATTATTATAACTGTTTTACCTTTTGGACGTAAATTTTATAAATATACGTTTCGATACGTTTAGTTATCCATTTTATTGTTTTTGTTTTCTTTAAAATTAATTAATATACATTTCGTTGTACCTACTGTACAGGGTGTTGTCGAAAATTTAACTATTCTGGTTCGAGAACTAAAATTTTTTAAATATTAATGAATTTAAATATCTTGTATGTTTTCGCCATTTTTATCAAGGGTGTTACCAATAGTACCTTAAGGTGAGTGAACTAGTCAAGAACGTACTTTTACATGACGTGGTGCCCAACCTTTCTAATATGCTTTATGAATATCTAGAAGCTTAAAGAGAACATCTTTTATTGGGTAGATTAAACGCTAGCCCACAACAGCAACTCGCCGATCCCTTGAGCTGCCTGGATGAGCAACGCTGAATCTTTCTTTTCTTATTTTGCTCTAGCCCAACACCGCAGTTTTTAATATTACAGATCTTTATCCATGATAGATTTTTATGCGAAAATTTACGAAAATGTGTTTTAACGTTAGGTTAAAAATTCCTACAATTTTTTGTTCACAAAGGGTGAGGTAGATGAGGTTAAATAATGTTTTTTATATCGCGGATTCCCTGTATGCTGGATATTGAAGATCAATGAATTCACATTCCTCGAAAATTGTCATCAAAAGCAATTTTTCCTTCTCCCCATAAACCTCAGCACTGGCTGTAGTGTCCTTCTGCATGTACTGAACCAACCTTCTGCATCCCAAAACACAGTTATTATCAATTTTCCACCAAAAGATTGTGTTTTGGTTTTTTTAGTAATAGAAAACCTGTTAATCTCATCATCAGCAATAATTTGCGCCTTACAGTGCAATCACATTTCCTTGACATATTTCGTTTCTCATAAGTTTTTGCTCTGATGTAAGCAGTCTGGGTATCCAGTGCGCAAATACCTTTTTCGTGCTTAAATTATTCAAAAATGCCTCAGATGGTATTTTGACTATAGGGTCACATTTAGGACTTTGAAAATAGGAATTTTTAAAATCTTTTGAAAATGATTATATTTTTGAACGCAATTCTTATATTAAGATTTGGTGAAGGTGTTGATAACGTGTTTACTATACGAGTATGGGAGGTAAATGAAGGTGGTATTAGAAATCGCTTTAATTTTATTAATAAAAAGAAAAATTCAATAAAATTTACTGTGCAAAAGAATAAAAATGATGAATTGATCTTTTTGAAGGAAAATATTGTTTTGCAATATCTTATATTTTCAACCTGAAGTAAATATCGATAAAAAAGTATGTATAGTAAAAATGACATGTGCCAATAAAAATGGCTTTAATCCTGAAATTAATTTTATAAAAAGAGTTTTATTCAAAACTACACTACAAGTAGACTTATGGGCAATACTATCTCGAAGCTTGAAAACTACAAACATAGTAACATTAAAAACGCTGATACTACTCTGTCCGTTGCCACTATGGTGTTACCATGTGTGCTGACATGTCTGCATAAATTAACAAAATATATAAACAACTTTTTGGTTCATAAAATCTTTAACGTTCAATTTTAGCTATTACTAAACCTATTATTGTACATGAAAATAACAAATCCTGTATTTGCGAATTTCCTTACAACAATGGTAAATTATATATCGTGTAAAGTGTAATATCGTTGGAAGTGAGAGTTAATGAACATAAAAGATGCATTAAGGACGGTTGATTTGAAACTCTAATATTGCTGAATATTATTTGAAATCGGTAATAATATTTTATGGAAAGGTGTCAAATTATCTACAGAATATATAGGCAAATACCTCACACAAAATAAAATAATTCAATAATGAGGATTCTGTTGATTTAAATAACATATGCATTGCTTCAATTAAAAATACTTTATTCCTGCCATTGCATTGTTTGATGCCTTTTGATTATTTTCATTTGAATTGTCAAATTAATTTAACCAGGACAGATATTTACTTCAAACTGTGGCGTTTATTTGACAACATTTTACCTTTTTGTGTTTTGAAAAAACTTTCTCTCTGCTATTTAAAAACAATTTTTTATTTTAGCAGCGTTTAACTCCATACCTAAATTTAGGGATCTATTTAGAGTTGCAAATAATGGACAACAGAAGATATTTAATTAATTTTTTTTGCAATTTCTACCATTTTTTGAACATTTGCAGCAATTAAAATTCGAAGCCGAACATTTTTACGAACATTATCGTAACGTATTTCTAGTATACAATCTCTATAGCTGAATAAATTGCTCTCACTAATACGTTTAGTTATTTGGTCCACTAGATTATAAATCCTTTTTAGTGATTGGCATTGGTACGAAAAATCTGCGAAAGGATTGTTATAAACTGACAGTTTTGTGAATACAGGTGAAATATACAATGTCTTTTCACTTATAACTTGTTGTATATACCATCAAGGAACGTAATAAAGCTGCCGGTCCTTTTGATTTTAAACTTTTGCTACACATATTAACAATGTAGAACCTATATAAAAATAACTGTCTGAATTAGATGTTCATTGCCGGCAGTTAAATTTTAATAAGGAAATTATAGAGGCAATCACGAAATACAAAATGAAAGTGAGATGTGGCATTACGACAGACCGGATTCCTTATAAAAACAGAATAGTAATGAACAAATGTATTTGGAAATGATTGCTATTAAAATAAAGATTTAAAATTTGGCTTAAGTTTTTTTTTACTAAAAATATATTTTTTCTATTTAATTTTGAAAGTATCAATTAAAGCACTCGCATAAAATCAATAAGGCGGAGTAGTGTTTTCTAAAGGTTTAAGTTTAAATTACTTTCTTAAGAAAATACGGCTTTCTCTTTGTAATCCAGAGTCTCAAATGAACATTTCAACGTAGAGAAAGAGAAAATTTTCCAAGTATCCAATTTCACTATCAAGTTGATAAATTTTCAACAAAGAAGGTTAGGCTAAATAATATTCCAGTATGATATGTATTACTTAAAAAAGGTTGAATCTGTGGCTATTTTCAGAACGTTTTCGTTAGCATTTCTTTAATAAGAATTCTTACAGTTTATTTGCAAACTAATAGTTAATAATGAAATACGTTATGCAAAAACTATAGAGTATCCGTGATATTACAAAAACGTTTTACTATTCACTGATAACACATGTAAAAAAAACTTCGATATGTATATATCAACATACACAATATATAATAGGAATTAAAAATATCCTAAATACTCAAATGCATTTATTTAGTTAGATACTCACTGAAAATCTACTTTATATGTAAGATAATGCAACGCATATTGTGATTTAAAATTCAAGGTAATTAATATTCGGAATGTGGTTATTGAATAACTAGAATGTCCATTCTATAGCGGGAAGAGCATTATATAATAGTAGTTTACGATACAATACTGGTAAGTACCCTATAAAAGGCCGAGAAAAGTTAGAAAAACGGGACCTAAAGAGTCGAGTTTTGCTAATTTTTGAAACCTATTGTACAAAGGCACTTAACAATCATGTGTCGTACACTATTGTTTGCGCTAACAACAACTTTCGCCTAATTACGACAATTTGACATCAAATATTTACTCCGTTTCATAACAATATTAGTACCGTTATGAACCATAAGGTACTCTTTATGCAGTATAATCGTGACGATACCATGACAATCGTAAAAGTTCGAGAAATATATCAGAAAGTGACAATTAACAACCGCTAAATGTACAAAAACAGGCTGGAAGCGCGAAAATACTTTTAAGGTTTCTTAAAGTCCTCAAAACGATAGAGCTTTACTGTCTCCCGTAGTAAGCTTATGAGCAGTAACTCAGGAATATGTGCACAATCATGTTTGCGGAACAAAAGCTAATGATTATGATAGACAGAGTATTACCGTATCATGCAGTTAATCAGAAAATTATCCTGAAATTATATCCAAACTGAGAGAATCAGCGAAGATGAGGTGATCTAATTGTGGATAAAGCATAGCTCACAATGCACTCTCCGTAAATCAGTTTCTAGACGATAAAAGATCCTAGTACTAGCCCATACACTTTATTCCGAAGATGCAGCAATGCTCAACTTTTATTTGTGTGCTAAGGAAGAATTTTCATTGAAAGGAAATCATTTTCTGATTGTGGTGAGGTAATGGAGAAACTGTCGGCGTTTTTGAAGGATTTGACACACAATGATGGCGCATAAATGTTTCCAACAGTACAAAATTCGAATTAGTGGTACATAGATAGGAAAAGGGAGTATACTGAAGGGGTTAGAACGTTTCTTGCTAAATTGTTCGAACAAAAAAAATGGAATGACGTTTTTGTAAAGCCCGGCCCGTATTCTGGGGGAGAAATACTGGGGAAAATTATCGTGGGGTACTACTGGAGTTATGAAAAAGCGGGCCTCACTGTGCCTCTGAAACTTAGATCGAAGCTTGGTACAGTAAACGTTAATCTAAAAATCTTAAAGGTATATACTCAAAATATAAAATAATTAATTTTTACAAGATATGCGTCAAATTAAGTATTTTTATAAGAGTTGTGAAACATAAGTGGACATTCAAATAAGATGTAGTGGGTAAATTTTGCTTAAACTATTACAATTTTACTTTACTGATTAATCTCAATATACTTGTTACAAATTGTCACCGTTAAAATGGATTTGAGTTACTCATATGGCAATAAATACTGTTTTCCACTAGCTAGGTGCGGTCGGCAGAGTAGGGGTGGGTGGTTGGATTTATTGTTTCTCTGTCTTGCGTTTATGCTTACCTTACCATGACAGTTCATCAAAATAGTCAAAAAAGAAAAAGGTGATTAAGTACAGAAGGGCGCCACACTCTCGTAGGGCCGTCTGAAACAACGGCCTTCGCGAAACCGAAACACTGGTTATCATGGTTGTGTTGGGGAGGTACCAAGACGAGAGTGATATTTAGTGTCTTCCACATATGTTCTTGGTTCCTCAACGTAAAAGGAAACAAAAGTGATAATTAACAGCTTACACTGAATCTCTAAAGAAATATTCACTTCCGCAATCTGAAAAGGAAAGGTTAATGTAAAGTAAGATAAACAGAAATTCGTTTCGTTGGTCAACTCGACCATAAATTCACAAATGACCATAACTTCAGCTTCAAGTTACAAACGAGATATAATTAACAAGAGCTCGTACCCTAAACAAGATCGCAAAAATAGCTTATTGAAGTATTGTTATGTAATTTCAATAATTTTCAGTACTCCCTGTACACTAAATTTAAAATAATAAGGTATTATCTTTAATCAAACTACTAAAAGCTTTATGACAATAATGAATGTTTTTACCATTCATATATTGCAAAGGGTATAAGGAGGATATTAATAGTTAACCTAGGATGAAACGCTAATTGTTATTATAGGCATTAAATTCTTTGTAAAACAGTTTTCTGGAAGTAAAGTTTATTGAATTTTCTATAAAGCATTTATGTGACCTCAACAGCATCCTATCCTCTATGGACCAGACAACTTCTTGGCCAGAAATGTGGAACGCATATAGTTAAGCCGCCAAGCCTGCAGCTTCCTCTCGAGCAAGATCATCTGGCAGCAACACAACGGATAAACTTCGAAAAGGCTGACCAGCATCATCTGCGAACCTGCGGCTCGTCAAAGTTGGATTCCTCTCATGTTAATTAATTAGATAGGGTTGAACAATACTTCTTCGGAACACAAAAAATTCGTGTCATTGCAGATTACCACCGTAACATGCGTCGCTTACAGGTAAGCCGACAGGTCAACCACTAAATAACGAAAAAGAAAAGAAAAATATTTAACCCAAACAACTCTTTGAAATAAAGCTAGAAGATTGTGAAGACTCACCCTAAATAAATAATTTAAGTGGACAGAATTGCACTAATAGGATTCAAACATACACCAACACTCGTTAGGTATTAGCTCGACAAGTACAGAACTAGAAGTGTTCTTCTTACGACTGAAAAGAACTATCGCTGGGCTTATAAATCGGCGGGAAACCCACATTTAAAATGCCAGCGGTATCTAAACAATATTCAAATTGCCGCATCAAGAACTAAAGATTCCCAAAAACTCTTGTACCCAAAATTTTACTAACCTATTAAACCTGCGTAAT
>JAHWXV010946898.1:0-12378 GCA_024586415.1 Phrixothrix hirtus | reverse complement strand
ACACAGACAGACCAATTTTTAAAAACACGTTTTTCGGACTCAGGGAGCCCCAAAACGTGTATTTCCACTAAAATTTTGACATCGAAAATTTCATATAGGTGAGAAAGTAAAAAGGAATCCTATTTTGCGTAAATATCTAAAATAAATACAAATTCTGAATAGGATAGAGGTAAAGGCTTTATCTTTTACCTACATCAGTTTACTACGCTCACCGTTATACTATGTTAGAATAAAGAATGCAATTGCTAGAATTGATTTTATTTGAAAAGGACATTATTGTTAAACTGCACTTAGCGTATAGTTAATGTTTAATTTCACTTACTATATTAAGTTTCGTGAAGACTTGCTAATGAGCGTTTTCCGCGTGAAAACAATTGGTTGCACTAGGAGTCCAATTTAATATTAGAATTTTCCCGCGTTGTGAAGTCCTTTATTATTTTAAACTGGTATGTACAATTTAAAATGTTATTTCGGTTATAGTGATACTTTTTTACTGGAGATATGTTAACATTTATCTTTATTAATTCTTCTTGACTTGTTAATGTTCTGCTTAAGAACTTTGTATTATTTTTGTTGGGTGTGATATTTGTGAATCCGACTAGTGAATACACTATTGAACGTACTATTAACACTTGATAATTGAAATTAACTTGTTCTGTTAGATCACACGTGGTCAAAAATTACGCGACAAAGCACTAGGCAAAAAGCTATGAGCAGAAGGCGATGTTTTAACATCTTTTGGTTGTCAAGGCAACAAAATTTGTTCCTGTGTACAACTAACCATATCTATTTTTTTTAAATATAATCGATAATTTTCCATTCCGTACTATTGCTGATTTCTGTTAAATTTCACACAGTCGGTTTTGGTCGTGAATAAAAGGTTGTAAACTTCTAAATCCTTTCTAAGTGCTTTTATCATCTTAGGTTGTTTAATTTTAGGAAGTATTCCCTTTCGGGGAACATTATTTATTAGGGTTATTTATTTATTGCTACTTAAATATATCTACAAAAATTCCGACTTATGGGAGCCTTTTTAATAAAGTCTGTGAATACGGCATTTTTTGTTAGGAAGTGTTGTATCTAGGATATTTTTAAATTCTGATCCGCATGAGTAAACTTTTTAGATTTTTTAAAAAAAAATCACTATTTTCAATTTTGTAAATTAACGGAATTCTCGTGTTAATTTAATTAAAAATGTTACAATGTTTAATATTTTAAACATGCGTTCCAGACAATTTAATAGTGACTTAGATTTAGTTATAAGTAATTAATATATTTTATGTTTTAGAAATAATAAGCAGGCAAGTTTGCTTAGGAATTTAAAAATTTTAAAACCGTTTATTCCATAAATAAACGAGGGATGAATGCAGCAGTCTGTAAGAATCTCGAAATTGTTTTATGAATTAATTACTAGAAAAGCCAATTTGATGTTACCAAAACATTTGGCGAAATAAAATTTCAGAGAGTGCTTCTTTCAAGAAGACAGTTTAGCGACTGATGAAGCGAACACGTTTTTTGTATATGTTTAGAGTCTAACAATTAATCTTCGCTAGTGGTAGTCTTTTTCGTTAATACAACCAAATGTTGGTTCAGGGTACTCTGTAAAATTTAAAAAGGGAATCGGGAATCTTAACTGCAGTCTTCCTTTTTCCCAATCCGTGGTGCGTATCTTTATTTTTGAGGATTATTATTGAAGTGAAACTAATTTATCACGTTATTCCGTATAGAAAAACTTAGTAGGACGCTAAGCTACTCGTCACGTAAATGAGGTTATTGTCGTCTTGAAACATTTACGTTCGACACATAACTTCAATATCCACATGGTGCGAAATGGACTGCGTATCTAATTTCGTTTAATAATTGGAAATTTGCTGAAGCAATTTTTAGTACATTTTGTAAGTATTTTTAAAATGTACTTTAGAGAGCGAATTGTCGCTAAACTTGCAACTATTATTAAGAAACTACATTTTCACATTATTTATGTCGCTGACAGAAAGAATACAATTAATTTAAAAATTTGTCAATTACAGGTCATTGTACAATTTCACCCTTCTTTTAGTCAGCTAATGTATTTGAATTGTTCGTTTGGCCAACCGTGGTAAGTTTGTACAGTGTAATATTTTAACAAACCTACTAACATTTATGATTTCCACAAATATTATATTTTTAAAAAATTATTTCTGAAACGTTTTTCGGGTTTGGCGCTTCATCAGAAATACAGTGTCTATAAAATACTTGCTAAGTGTAATGTGTTTGACCAAGCGTCCAGAACCTAAATCATCAATACAGGATGTAAGAAAAATTTAGGCCGCTACTTCAGAAACACATTTTACTCATCAAAATGAGGACAAAAGTCTATATAAGCATATGTCCAAAAATGAGTCGTTCTCATGATACAGCCATGTTTATGTTCTACATGTTATTTTTGCTTTTTTGAAGCTTTATCATTTTTATTTAAATACAAAAGTCAGAACAAATGTTCAAAGTGGCCGTCCTCCTGCACAACACATAGCTCTGCTCGTTTTTGTAGCGATCTTCTTGCTCTTTCACAAATACCCGGAGTATTGCGTATTTCATTAAAGCCAACTTCAATGCGCTGTTGAAGGTGCTGGATAGTCGGAACAGGCTGGGAACAGACGATCTGCTTCAGGTGACCCCATGAATAAAAATCAAAGGGATTTAAGTCTGATGACCTGGCAGGCCATGCAATATGTCCCCCACATCCTATCCAGCGTTCAGGATAAACATTGTCCAGTAATTCCTCGATCAGTAAACTAAAGTGTGCTGGTGCACCATTCGGCATGAACCACATGTCTCTTCTAATTTCTAAAGCAATATCATCTAGCAAGAGGGGTAAGTCATTATCCAAGAAATGTCTATACTCGTAAACTGCATCTGTCAACTTTCTTTTAAGAAAGACGGGATCAATTACAGAATCATTAATTATTCCTTCCCAAACATTCAAAGAAAATTTTTGCTGGTGCCTCGATTGAAAAGTAGCATGAGGATTTTTGTCTTGTCTAATGTGTAGGTTGTGAAAATTAATTATTCCATCTTTCCCGAGACCTACCTTATCAGTGAATAAAACAACGGAAGGGAAGAGAGGATCATTTGTACGTTTTCATAAAAACCAATTGCAGAATTCTAAACGTACTGCAAAGTCTACTGCAGTAAGCCCTTGAACACGTTGGAGATGGTACAGGTATAACTGATAAGACCTCAAGACTCTCTAAATACTCATATGGTCCACATGCTCGATCCGAGCAAGTGTCCTTGTGCTTATGCGGGAATTGTCTTCAACTTCAATAAGCATACGCTCTTCCATTTCAAGATTTCGTGCGGAGGTTTGCCTGCCACGATCGATGGTTCTTGTATTAAAACATCCAATTTCACCTAATCGGGCATGAATTTGTCGAAAAAGCTTTTCCCTAGGCAACTATCGGTCAGAAAAGGGCTCCGCGTAAAGCCGTCTTGCTTCAGTTCGGTTACAGTTCGCAGCACCATTCATTAAATGCATGTCAGCCATTTTTGCATTTGAATAATGTTCTATTCTTAACAGTACAATAACTACCATTTATTAAATTAAAAAACAAACTGGCAAAAGTATACATTCAATTTTGTTGGTTGTCGCTTAACGCAAGCCAGCCTGATAAGTTGAATAAAAATAATAAAGTTTCAATGAAACAAAAATAACAAGTTTCTACACAAACATGGCTGTATCATGATAACGATTCAATTTTGGACATATGCACATATAGAATTTTGTGTTAATTTTGATGAGTAGAATGCGTTGCTGACGTAGCGGCCTACATTTTTGTTACACCCTGTATATACAAATTGTTTTGAATTGTATAGTTCTGTTAATTATGACTGATAGTAATATACTGAAAAGTGTAATGATAAAGTTGAGATAGAAATTCCCAGAAGACGGCACAGTTGAAGCTGACAGCGCAATATTAAGTCTACCTTGTAAAATAAAGGGATTCCCTTTATTACGTCAATCGTTCAATAATATTATTTCATCAATTAATGACCAGTGTTTTTACTGCAGGACTACAGGTCCAATCTCTTGCCACTTGTACATTCTGAAGAACCACAACCTTACTTCAACTAAGGCGCTGGGTACTTGAGATGCATAAATTACTTTCGCTTTCCAACTATTTTGAAGTTGTAATCGTCATAATCAAGATTGTTTTAACGCTAATTGGTAATGTAACAATTTGCAAAAAATCCGTCAATTTGGCAAAACTGCGGGTTGAAATTTGTACAGATTTCTCTACAAATGATGCAATATAGTTTAATTTAAGCTTAAAAAAAGTAGCATAACCTTCTATACATTTAATTATTGATTTGACATTGTACATCATCAATAAGTTTCTCGTGAGTGGTATTTTACTTGGTAATTATTTTTCCTAATTGTCAATTCCAGGCCTTCAACTGTTAATTTAGAATTTGTAGCTTCCGATGTTGTTCAAATTTAAATTTTAATTTAAGCTGAATTTTATTTCATATTTGCTGTACCAAATATATAATGGTAACAAGTTACCCTAGAATATTCAGAACTCATCAATTAATTTCATGCTTCAATTTTCATACCATTTTACAGCAATTATTATAATTTATGTTAAATAATTAAAAATTATTTGTAATTATTGTAAAAATTATATTAAGATACTAAATAAAGCGAACAGATTTTCCTAATTAATAAATTATAATAGGTGTTAGACTCCGTTCCGTTATGTTCCTACCCGCCCTGCTGCATCATTAATTCCTATACATATACATGTATGTATATACAGAAGATAATTTTAGATAATAATATTATTGTAACATTTTTGTAAAATTTGGAAATAATTTATTCTAACTTTTTATGGTTGTCCGACAAATTGGGCTTGCATAGCTAAATTTTTTCAAAAAACACCTAGACTTAGGGAGTATGTTAGAATTGTGGTAATTTATTAAATATTCATATTTAAAGGTCAATATTCACATTCGAATAAAAAAATCTTGTTAATTGCAAAAATTGCCGCCTCGTTTGTAAAAAATGTAAAAAATGCGTTCTTCGTAATTTATTTAAAAACAGCTCCGAAGATTTTTAGGAAATTAAAGCTATAAAATTTTAGAATTATATAGTTACAAATTTTAAGAAAAAACTTGAATTTGCATTTTTATAATTCCATAGTTTTTGATTAACTAGATAAAAACATTTCGGGCATGATTTACAAAGAACCGTGGAACACAGTTTTTTACATTTCTTCAAAACCTAGTCGACAAATTTGTATCAAATTATCAAGAAATGCGTTCTGCCATAATATCAGGATGCATTTTTTCAAATTTTTTGAACTTGCGGTGACTAACAACTATTGCAACAATTTGCCATATTCGTGAATCTACTGTTTTCCGCTAAATATTATTATTATCACATAATTCTTTGTTATGATTTTTGATATAACTATAGAGTGGACAAATCAAATAATAATATTATTACTAAATATAATTTATCATAAACTAGTGATCTAACAACATAGGTATTTATTTAATCATTTATAAGCTGTCAATTAGCTAACCTCAAAATTTGTAAACATATAAGGATTTATACCCGTTCTTTCTATTTTAGGTGTCTTAAAATTAGATGCTTGATGTAAACAAGTGATTAATCAAGGATGCTGTAGCGTCAAATTTCATCTCCTGGCATATAATGTCTTCACACCTTAGCACCATTGCATCTTCGCGGTTCAGGCTCTACCAGCCGTACCTCTTTGAAAGAAATGAGAGTTACTTTATCAATAAAACGTTATCCATCAAACGCTGTGATTCATAAAAGTAATTTGTAATTGTCCACAAAAATTTATCAAAAATTACTTAATTGCAACACTAGATTCGAACACGAATGAGTGAAATTTACATTTAGTATATTTTAATGGAACCATTGTAGCAGATGTTGTAATTATTTATAATTTGGGTGATAATATAATAATTAAAAATTGTAGCCCCCAACAAATATAGTTTTAATTCGGGATGTTACATTGGCAGCGAACGTTTTCGTAAGTGAAACAAAAATTAATTGTTTAGGCACAAATTAAATGGTTAGATACATCTTCAAGCTTAATCTTAGTGATATAATTTAATTTCAGACTGAAATAGAGTAAAGAGCCGGTTTGTTTTTATTTTTGATTCTAAATTTTTAAATGTTGTGATTATTCATTACTATTCGATTTTAAAAAGCATTCTTGTTACCAGATTAAATTAAAAGTTTTATAAACAGTGAATTGGTAAATCTTGATGTTTAATGTTAATGTTTAATATAGTGGGTTCTAGTTTTGACAAATAGGGATTCAATACAAATTTGGCGAATTATTTTCTCTTTTATTTTATAAATTATTTATTATAGTAACCAATGTATTTATTTTCAGTGTTACATTGCGTTTTGTACTTATAATAGAGGTTTAAGGGAAGATCAGTAACTAGTGTGGAAATTATTGTTCAGACTATTATATTGAAGATAAGCAAAACAAATGTGTAGACTAAATAGAATACAAATATATCGATATTAATAACAGCCAAAATTTATTAAAGAATAATTAACAGGCCACGCATTCATAATTGGCATTGTTTTGGCATATTTCACATAAATTAAGCATCATTTACATCTATTATTGTGGTAAATGTTATTTTCATATACCGGCCTTAATTTTGCTTACAATAATAATATGTAAATATATATCCAGGAAATTGCCGGATTTTTTTTATACTATTGAATCATAATTTTTCTAAGCAAGATTTACTGTTATTTCCAAATTTTGAAATTTATTTCCCAAACTTGAATATACAGGAATATTTTTTAATAACAATCTAATAAAAGAAAAGGTTGATTTAAAATTCATATTTGTCATTTGTCCTTTAGCCGAAAATCCCCATATTTTAGAGGCAAACATTTCGTCTATAATTAATTCTATATTGCATGATGTCTCAAGGCGGCATTTCTGAATGCAGGGACAGCAAAAAATGACGAGATTGCGTCACTTGCTTTTATAATTACCTTAATTACTGTGTGAGTTACGTAAGGCGGTATAAGACTAGTCCTTAATTGAATAATATTTAGTAATTCTTATATTGAAGTGTACTGTCGTTTACTTACAACTAACTATTTAGATATTTTAATTAAAAAAAATTTTAAATAAATATTTCTTGTGTCCAGTCACCATTAAAGGATGCATATAACCGTGTCTAATAATTAGTATAAAAAATATCCTCAGTATTTTGGTCTCTTTTTAAAATTGAAACGGTGTGCAGTGTCTAATATTTGAGTTTAACGGTAAATGTTTAATACTAATACCTTTTATCTACTGCACTACTAACCTCATAGTAATTGTTTAATTAAACTAAGAAATAATGCCTTTCAAATTTTAATGAAGTTGTATAAAGCTATTTTTACTTTCTTTTTATGGTTACATTTTTTATAGGATAGTAAAGCATTGAGCTATACATTTCAAGATAGTATTTGGCTGTGGGTAATCGCAATTACCTACTTATACCTTGTTACTATTTTTTTAACTGAATATATATTTTCTTTTTATATTGATGATTAAATTTAAATTTCTATAAGTAACAGTACTCAGAAATTGATTTTCTCGTTATCATAATTTAACTGCGTCAAAGCTTTACGTCATAAATAGGTTTTTATTTATCAAAAGTTAAGAATCGATAATTATATATCAGATTCAAACTAATTGTAAATCAAGTTATGATTTTTAATTGGTTAATTTCAACGTTTTAGTTTAAATTATCCTTTATTTTAGCATCTAAATATTCTGATACATACGGGTGCCAAAATAGATAGCGGTCAAGTGACGTGCAAGTTGCAATGACAGAATATGCACATTGAAACGTCAATCAGCGTCACGGCCCTAATTTTTATTTTATCGATCTTAAAAGCGTTTCGCATTCATAACATAATCGTAAACAGTATTCTATGGTTTAGTTTAATTTTATAACTGTAAATTATATAATTTTTTCAAGATTACTGTATAACTTAAGTTTCACTGATTACTCTTCTTTTTTCTTCGGCCTTCACAAATTATTCATAGCTTGAAATGATCTATTAATTACATTTTTTTTATCAGTTAGTTCTGCACATGCCGGAAAATGATACCCACTTATTAATGCACTAATTTAGGTACCGACTAATAATTATTTTTTTAAATTTAAATTTTAGGTAATAGTCAAGAACATTACTCAGTTTTATTTAATAAATCTACATTAAATGCATTAGAAATTTCCTAATGAAAATAAAATATAAATAATTTAAGTTATTCTACAATTGTAAAACCGTTGGTATAAAATTTCGCAATTCTTATAACTTCCTCGCGATCTACGCAGTTCTTTTATCAAGTTATGGCGTAATCGATAATTTTTTTAAATGGAATGTCCTGTATTATTTTCTAAATATTGAATACAGATTTTCATTGCGAATAAAATGGTACCTTAACAAAAGCAAAAAGTTTGATAAAAAACGAAATTTTTAAAAGAAGTTTTAATGTAAAAGATGCTCAAAATGTGCACCATTTCTAACATTTTGTAAAATATCTGGAGATATTTGCCTAATAAGTTCTTTGAGTTTGTCTAGGTTTTCTGGTTTCTTCGCATAAATTTTCGTTTTCATAAGAAAAAGTCAAGTGGGGTAAGATCGGGAGATCGTGCCGGCTACTTAATTGGACCTCTTCTTCCAATCAAAAATGTCATCCAAATACTGACGCACACCGTGAACATAATGTGGTGGCGCCCCGTCTTGCTGCATCCATATCCTTTCATTTGGCAAATCTGGTTCTAACGGACTTGGATATAAGGCACACAAGGCCGAAACTAGTTTGTGTTCAAGATAGTCTTAATACCTTTCTCCGGTCAAATTACCATCGAAGAATATAGGCCCTAGCACTTGGTTGCCAATTATGTCAGCCCAAACATTAGTTTTCAATGGGTATTGAATATGTAGCCATATCATAAAAAAGTATTCATTCCGGAGATATTTGATTTCCATCAATAGCGTGCATGATTAATTCACAAAACTGAACCCTACGATCTGTATTATCTTCAAGTAATTCTTGGACTGCTTGCATTTTGCGAGGTCGTTTGCTAGCACACTTCAATATTTTCAGCACAGATTTGTGACCAATAGAAATGTTACGAGCAGCTTACCTGGCTGCAACGGAATTTTCTTCAAACACCAATATTACATCTAATTTAGTGTTGTCATCGATTTTAGAAGACCTTTGTCTAGGAACATCCCTAACATGCCCAACTTCTCAGAATCTCTTTTCAATTTTGCTAATCGTACCTAGGCGGTAAATCTGAGTACTTCTACCTAAATAAATCGACAGCCTCCATTTAAGTTCTACTTCTACCTGCATAACCAATCATCATTAATATTACAATTTTGTGGGACTCTGATAAGTGAGGCATCGTCTCAAAAAGTTTCAACTAAGTAGTAATAGGTTCAATTTCACTCTGACAGTGACAACACAACAGTGCAGAGAGATGTCAAGTTACTAAACAAATGAACGAACACCGCTCAGCCAACTTTTAGTCGGAAAGGTCATACTGAAAAACTGTTAGTCATAGAAGTATGAGTGATATACTGTTTTATTCGCATTGAAAATTTATATTTAAAATTTGGAAAATATACAAGGTATTACATTTAAAAAAAAATATCGATGATGTCATAACTTAAGAAATGATGACGTTACAAACATTTTGTTACTTTCAGCAAAAGTCCACCTATTTCAGTTAGTAAATACCTTGAACCGTTTTTGCAAAAACGTTTTTAATTTGAAGTTATTGAATTTATTCCAGTTAAAGCCACAACACTGTACTATATACATGAATTGTATTTACATATTTATTTCTATACATGAAACATTAATTAGCTAGATTTTGATTTATTTCGAACTAAATGTTTCGTATTTTATAATTTGTAGTTATAAATAAACGAAAGCGTTATGCCCTAAATGTTAAATGAATCCGAAAATTAAATTTATACAGGTTGTAAACAAATAGTGTACATTCTTGTAACAGGTGATAAAAAAACATCAATACAAATAATAGTCCAAAACCTAACGGGTTTTTTGAAAGAAATTAGTAAAACTCAAAATTTTGTCGCGGGAGAATTAAAAAATTAAAAAATGCTTTTATTTAGAAATTATCCAGGAAATCGTTCTTACTACACATAACAAATCATTTAATACAATTTTTCGTTAAAAGTAATGATTAAGCTGTAATTTAATAAGCTGTATTACATAAAATTGTAAATCCACTAATCAGGAAACTCGCAAATTGAGTCAGTTTCGTAAACTTGGCATTCACAAACAGGCCAAAGACCGTTATTAGAATACCCAAATGAATACACGTTATGACTTATAGCCGTCCATACCTTAATAGTACATTTAAGTCGATTGTTCAAGATCTTTCAACTTTTCCTTATTCAGAAAGGAATCTTTATGTATAATTATTTCAACAATTACGTAAAGTTAGACGTGCTATTTATTACTTGTACAAATTATTTTGTATGTTGATTAATGCATCACCTATCGAATGTAAGTTAGTTTCATCTTTTACGTGGCGCTTCTGGTTTATAACAATAAAGGGGTTTCAAATCTCACTAAACATAATCTAGAAGTAATTATCTGAAGACTTTATTTAAATTTTCTGGGCCAAGTTAAGTTTCAATTTAACAAAAACAGAACGATAATTTAGTAATTAAATTAGTGTATTATATTTAATTAAAGTTGACAATTAAAATGCAAATTCTACTCTCAATCAAAACAACACTTTAGTTCAGTTGTTTTCATACATTTTTGTATTAATGACATAGTAATAACGTGAATTTATATCAAAACTATAGATTCCTTAAATGTTGAATTTTAGGAAGCGACTGCTGTAAAATGTGGACTATGCGCAAAGCTGAATGTGAGTGAAATCAACACAAGGAAACCATTCCACTAAGGCAGTACATTTCGAGCAAGTAAGCATAATAGTATAGGCTTAGGTATAAACTATATGTATTGCTATTGTGATTTCAAGTTGCAACAATGCGTAAAAATATAAAAAGGGCTTTGAAATTAAAGATGACACTATTCAAGTATTTGCAGCTGAACTACAGAGGGCGATACTACTATCGCGCGTGGCTGACGTACGAAACTGTTATTTACTTCAAGATTAATTATTTTTAACGAGGAATTTGCTTCAGTATAAAAAGCAAAGAAACAAGTTTCTATATTATGGCATAAAGCAGTAGAGGAAAGACGAGCCGAGTACATCACTAGTGACTTTATACTGTTCCTCGTGAACAACTGGGACACAAAGTCACTTATTGTATGGATGGATAACTGTGTCGGTAAAAATTCTGCTGTTATTAGAATATTATTTCAGATTCTTGCAGCACAAATGAAATTAATATAGTATAAAATATATAGTAATTGGACATACTTTTATAGCAGCAATGGGATCCATGGAAGAGTAGAGTAATAAATGTGTAAAAGTAAAATGCTAATGATTTTTAAGATCTCATTTAGATCTCTCAAAAAGCCTCATTTAAAATTGAAGTGACAACTTTGTGTCTTTGGAAATAAAATAAAGTCTCGTAAAGGTGATGAAATTTTGGAAAAAATCGTTCCTTTATTATTCAACGTTGCAGCAAAATTGAAAGGTAACAAAAAGTTCTTTACCATGAATAACATAAAAAACGACTTAAGATAACCAAAGACATTTTCAATCAAAAGCAAACGGTCATCTGCACTAATTGCTTTCAATTATGCCATTGAATAGGGCAAACGTTTAGATTCAGGAACTAGAAAATCAAATGTCTAATGATTTAACAGAAGAAAGACTCTGCAGGTTGTAAATAACTAACTATATCACATGTTTGCGATTAAAATCATTAAATTAAACCCATAAATATATTTTAAAAATGTTATTTATAAATACGATCTAAGAATTATTGTAAATATGTTAATACATTCGCTGGAGATCACGGACTAGTGCGTTAAGTGGCTCATTAATGTATATATTAAAGCCATATTTGGTCGACGCACTAGCGTGTCTTACACTATTGTCACATATAAAAATGTTTGCCACATATAAAACGCAAAAAAATTTATTCTTCAGAAAAAAACGGGGACAGCGCGAGTGAACATTGTTTCTAATTTTACCTAACCCTCAAAACTTTATCTATGTTTTTCTAAATATATTATATAATCGCTAAACTAAAAATACATACAGACATACTTTAAGTATCATCCTAACAAACGAAGTGTAAATATTGTTGGGGTTATATATATATATATATATATATATATATATATATATATATATATATATATATAT
>JAHWXV010946793.1:0-13288 GCA_024586415.1 Phrixothrix hirtus | reverse complement strand
AGAATTTGATATGCTGCTTATATAGGAAAGGTAATTCTAGAAACAATAAGAATAGAACATTCAAGAATATTACTTGAAATAATGATGTAATGCTATGACATATTGATGACCTAATTAAATTGTTAGACATAAATTACTGCAATGAGTCATTTGCGGATTACATGATCTATTTTATTACAAAGAAAACATTCTAGATGATTCTAGAATTTTCTATTTACTATTTCTAATTTTTGTTACAATAGCTATAAAAAATTAATTTCTTAATGAAGGTTAAGAATAAGAGCATCAGCAATCTGTAAGTGAATTTATAAAAATTGACTGTAAAAACGAACATTACAATGCACGCAATAAAGATATCAAAAGAAATCATCTAAAGTAACTCCGTTCTTTTGCAGACTAGATATAATTATTGGGTACTTTAAAAAAAGAATTACCATTAATATCCTTTATCTAGAGAAATATATTTATATTGCATGTATGCATAACCTGTATATTGAAAATAATTTAAAATAATTCTTTAGATAAATTGTTACTGTAATCTTATATTTTGCAATGATTGAGAAACTTTGGATTATCATTGAAATAAAAATGTATAACTATTGAAAAGTATAAATTTCAACGCAATTACTTTACAGAATGCGTACATTTAGATCGGAAACTAATAAGTAATGTTGTCTACATTACATAAAATTTATAGAAAAACTTTATATTTTAAACACAAACGAATTTATCGCAGAACTTTTATTCCTCAAAATTTATCAGGACTAGCATATGTTAGATATGTCATGACTCGAAATTACAAATTATGTCTGTACAGTAGGCATTAAGGAAGGTAGTTCATTATCGACGCGTATAATATTTAAAAAGGTATCTAACAATTCGTGAGGATGATTTCGTCTATACACTAAGATGGAGCTGTATCATTATTCAAGCAATTAGTAATTAACAAATTAAAATTTTTTACGACCTTAAGAAATCCATTCTTCGGCATAGCATATGACCAAAAGGCTTAATGAGCAGCGAGTGTTACATCACCATCTCATAATATAACTATCTTCAGAAGCCAGCATAACCCACTGTATTAATTAGGGCCAGAATAATAAGGTCCTACCAGTCAAGTTAAAAAGAGCAGACCAAAGACGAATTATTTATTAGATCAAAAAAAGGATTAATTAAAGCTTACCGTTGTATCGGATATGAGCAACGCCTTTTTTAAATATAGGAGTAAGAAATTCTAAATCGTTACATTGTAAGTCTAAACGTTAGAAGTAACAAGAGTTCGTTTAAGGCGACCCACATCCAAAAACTTAACAAAACAGTGAAAGATAAGGAATTGTATTCTATTGAATTTAAAGTTTTAAAACGAATTTTTATATTTCCAAACGCCAGATAGTGATACTTACTGGATAAAGAAATTATGCGAAAGGAACCCTGTAATTTATTCAACCTACTTAGAAGTATTCGTTGTTTTTAAATACAAATATAACAAAAGGAATTATTCATTATGGTAAATATATCTAAATACCCACAGAAATAAATTTTGATTATTTAGTATTAAAAATATTATACAAATTTATCATAAAAGGAATCATATACAGGTATGTAAGTAAACTAAAAGTTAATATACAACTGGAGGCTTAAAGTACAGAGGGCATTCTCGAGAAAAAGCGCGGTTTCAATAATTCAAATATGTCTCTTACGTTAGTAATATTCAAATTCCTTAATAGTACAAAATATGCTAATGTAGATCTATTAAGCAATAATTGTATGAAGACTTCAGAGTAGGAAGGAACGGATGATTCGACTTCATATCTATACGAGGATACACGATATAAATCTTAAATTAAAAGTACATAAGGTAATATGGAAATTTAAGTTGACAGTAAACGTAAGCCGTAGCTATAATGTTAATCCAAAGAACAAGAACTTTATCAGTAATTACGCAACTTTATTGTCTATTTAAATGAAAGGTTTGCTAAGATTGTTAATTATGTAATTATTACGGAATGAAACCTATACAAGACAGATTGATAATTTCCAGGACCTGTGGAAACGCTCAGCCTGCAAGGCACATGCCTTAAACTTACCAGAAAACATAACCCACACTAGGTTTAATTAAATTATCAAAAGTACCAAGAATTGAAGGCTACTTCAAACAAATTCAAATGTATGTATGTAGAACAAAATTGCACTTATCTTTGTATAAAGCTATGGTTTAGTAGGAAAGCCGATTTTTCATGAGAGACTGGACCAAACACCAGCGAGGGAGTCTAGAACTCGTACCGGGCGTCGATTTCTTTAGTGTAGGCTATTGGAGGTAATGAAGTCACCCCTCAACTCAACATCCGACGCTATGCTCTTAGTGCCATTTTAATTATAAGCCTTCGACCTTATCTAAACGCCAGTTTTAATTAAAAATAGCTGTAATTACAATTTCTAATAGGTTCAAAAGTACTGCCTCTACCATACTTGCCATTTCAACTGCTACACGTCTCAAACTACAGTAATGAATAGTGACCAGATGTTCACCTTCGCGCAATATAAATCGTCAATCAGGAAATATTGTAGTTTTGGCTACACCAATTCTGTTTTTGAAAAAAATATTTATTTCTTAAGCAGTACATTTTGAAATCTACTCCGCCTCTAAAGTAGTTTAATATTTATATAAAATTTGCGAAGATATTAAATTGTATAAGTTTCTAATAGTGCATGAAAAATTCCACAAGTATTGAAATCAAAGTTACGCAGATTTCATGCCCACACGTTCTCAGTAAAGGTAACACCAGTGACGCATTTTAGTACTTATTTGACTACGTAATTTATGATATAACTATTATTTTAGCAAATAGCAGTATTGTGACTTCCAATCTTTGCCACCGAACGTGTGATGAACTTTTAAACGCCAGAAAATCAATTTTAATAGTAAAATGTCCATATAGTATTAACTACTCTAAATATTAGTCGACCATGCTCTATTAGGTACTTTAAAATTTTATGTCATTTCAAAACTTTGACGTCTATGTCGATAATTTGATACATCATGTGGATTTACCGATATAACCCCATTATGTGGAATTGAAAATGGGATGCGATAAAGGGCATTCTCATTATTTATGATTTCACTGCTATGTTTTGAAGTAAATGGCTACAGCAGCTCACCAATTTATATTACAAACTTCCTCCAAGTATATTTCATCAGATAGAATAGGCGAGTACTGGTTTCGATCATTCAAATATAGTCATATTTATTTGAAAGACAATCAGCGTTCAGAGATCAACAAGAAAATTCTAAAATGCCGAATTGCAGAATGAAACGATCGAATTCGGAGTATTAAATATAAATAAATCAAGAACTTTTCATCTTTGACACGCAATGGTATAATTTCTAAAAAACAGACAAATGAGTTCGATTTTGAGTTGATTAATTGTCCATTAAAGGTCGTCAAATCGTTTAATTTGCCAGAAAAATAGGTGAGTTTTTGAATCAAATTGTAACTGATGATGAAAAATAGAACTACTGAGGTAATCCCATGTATAAATAATCGTGGGTAGATTCAGGTCAACAATCTATGTCGACTCCAAGATATTATATACCCAGAAGAAAGAGGCTTTTGCTTGTCTGGTAGTATATTGAAGGCGTCTTATAAATTACTATGGAAATTTAATCAAGTAGTCACTGCCGATTTGAATCGTGCTAGTGTATTAAATAAAATTTGCCCACACCTTGTTAAATTTCTTACAGATACATTGTTGATACTGCAAGAGAATGTCCAGAACACACTTCAATGTGTGGTTGATGACCACTAGTTCAATGCACATGAAGAAATATAAAATAGATCAACGATTGGATTTCTTCGAAAGACGAGTAGCTTTTTTATCGCTGAATTCACGCATTGTCAGAAAAATAAGAACAGCTGCTACGCGTATTGGAAAACATATTGAATAAAACAAGCTAACCAAAATACCTTTTATCTTGAAATAAGTGGTTGAATTTATTTGTGAATATGATCCCATTGACCCACCTACTTTGTTGGATTTCTTGTGGATATAATCGTTGCATTTGGCTAATTTATTGATAAATTGTTATAGTTTAAATAAAACCTATTACGCTGGAAGAGATTAACTTTTCGACGAAGTTCCAGAGTAAAACGTTTAATAGTCTTTAAGTTAGGATGTCAATATGTTTGGATAAAATGTTAAATTTTCAGTATGGTGGAGGAAGATGCTTTTCGTTTGTACTAATGTCCCCTATCTCCAGTTAAGAGGTAGATATTTATTTCATTACGCCTTGTATATAAGGTATCCTGTTATGAAATGGAAGTTATCCAAGAAAACTGTCATATAAAAATTAAAAACGTGTCTTTTACCTACTAGTGCTTCATTACGTCGTTCATTTGGCATGCATCAGATGAATTATTACTACTGGGTGTAATATTTATTTGTAAGGTGGGTAATTAAATGGTACTTTCACTAAATGTAAGTGCTTGGCAACATGGCAACCTCGACCAATTCGAAGCGGACTTAATTACATTCTTCCATTGGGATATATTAAGATCATTAACAGCCTTCTTCTGAAATAATATGGTGCCCAGATTCGGCACTACAAATATCGGTTTAAAACCCGTTTGTGATATATACCAAACTCTAAATATGGAATTAGACCAAGTTTTGAGCCACGTTAGTGGGCAAAATAACTTATTTCCCGTTGTGAATATTATCGCAAGCGATTATACATGCTTAGTTAGATGAGGTCAATATATTTAGCAAATCCCAAATTTCCCCAAAGTTTGTGAATTTTGCATCAGCCGATTTTATACCGGGTGAGATTTTTTATGCAAATTTAGCATCGATCGTATGGATCAGTGCAAATTAGTAGAATACATTTTGTAAATAATCCCTAATTTTTGAACGTTAAGTAGCGAAATTGTATATAGGGTAACAGTTCAATCGATAAAGTTTACTGCGTAAACAATTCTACTTATTCTGTATATAGAAAAGATAAATTTTCAAGAAAAGGTATTTTCAAACAATAATTTAGAATTTAGAAAACGCAACTGCTATCATTCATTTGTTACAAAATAATATAATGGTTGATTTTAAATTTGTTATTAGTGCTTGAATGCGAGTACTGTTTGGGTAAAGGCGCAGTAATATAAAATACATAATGTGCAATGCTTTAAATAGGTATTTCAATGTACTGTTTTTAATATATCATTCGAACGAATGTTTTAAGAAATTAGAGAATATAGGCGCGAGATAGACACGAGATTGACACCTTTCGGTATATACTAAATTGCGATGGTACAATATAATGTAGATATTACACTCTCAATAAGAGTAGAAAATCTAAAAAGTAACATTTTCCGTAATTTAATAATAGCACTCTCAGAGTATTGCATTTATTTTCTGCACACTTTAAAACCTTTATGCGTACCTCGTTTAATTACAAAATACCATTAACGGCAGCTAACGAAGTATATCTTGGAACTTTATAAACTGGGAAAAGGATACTTATCCTTTCGGGTTAATTCTATTTCGTATCGTTAACTAAATAATTACATAAGAAGTTTGATGAGCAAATTAAGATGATTCGAATATTTTTCTTGAGCGAACTTATTTTTAATGGAAGCTCTCATTCGGACGACTAATTACAATCTAAACGTTTAGAAAATTAACGAAGAAGGCAATTAGGCACGAATATAAATAAATGTTTCAGGTATAATATGAAGCAAAAAAGTATTATTTAAAATGTAAATTAAATATATTTATTTACCACAAAAATTTAAACTTAATATCACGCCTTTTTGGTTGTAAAAAGAATAATGTATCATCTATTTAGATGCTTAATTAGGTAATCGGCCATTTTTTTTGAAGGTATTCGATTTGTAGCAACCTATTTAATACACTTTTAGATTTAGTCCAGATTTTAAAATGTATTTCAAAAAACAAAAAACAATACTTACGATGTATATCTAATTTCCATCCACTTTCCATTCCACTTCCCATAATGAGTTGTTGTTGACCTCTGCAGGACAGATATTTTCCGCCGTCGTCAATAGTTGGAGTAAATGTTAAAATACTGACAGTTGAATTACTGTCAGGGCTTGTCTGCAACAAGATTTATTTTTATTAATTACAGTTAACAACTTATTTAGTTTATACATCTCAAGCTTGTGACGGAAAGCGTTGGCTTGTGAAACGCTTTATCTATACTTGCACTTTACTTAAAAATATAGTACATAATAATTAAGAAAACTTTTCTAAATTTCGTATATTTTCAGCTTGTATATTATGTTAGCTGATATTGTTTATTGATTTTAACTTTAAAATTTAATTTGAGTTTGATGACTGATAATATTTTCAATAGGTTTGAGAATAAAAGAAAACGTAAAAAATTTATATGAATTTAGATCAAAATGCGCGTTCTTTTATCTTTTGAACTAAAATTCACCAACCGTCAACAGGTAAACTTAACAAACTTTAAAATTTTATTTCTAGAATAAAAGGAAATCCTAAAAGTATGGGAAATTGTAAATTTATATATCCACAGGCTACATATCCACAAGACGACGCTTAAAGTGGGTTTTACAGAAATATGTCAAGGGTTTTAAAATGAAGCGACCATTAGTAATTCTATTTTCTTATCTTCATTCTCAATATTTTTTATTTTATGAAAATAACAATTCAGACCAGTACATGCTAGTCTGAGTAAACATTTTCTGAAATATAAATATTTAAAAGCTTCTGAAGAATTGACATTGTAATTTTAACGTTTTATTGACTTTAGATGTAGACGTGTTGTTTATATGATATTCCACTTTTAATGATTAAGTTAGCTAAAGCAATTGGCGATCACAAATAATTCTGGTCTCTTTATATATTGATTCTGTCATATACTGTAAGATAATAAATTATCCTACACGGTTATATATAAATACCCCAGCAGCACAAAACGTCTAATTAGGGTAATCCTAACATTGGAAGTATATATCATCTTGGACCAATACCTTACGGGTCGAAAATATTTACTCAATCAAGCAACAGTATTTAGCAAGCAATCAATTCTGTGCAATGTTCTGGAAACTACAAATTTATAAATAAGCAAAGAATTTGGGAATGCTTAAAAGTTCGATATTGCCAAAGTTCAGTAACTAATACTGTATAGACACTTTTGAGTTAAATAAAATCAATGTAAATTCATACCTTTAGCAATAATAATAATAGTAATAATATTAATAATAATAACAATAATAGTAATAATAATCACATAATGTTAATAATAATAATAACAACAACAATATTAGTAATATAATAATAATATCTCTGTAGCCCAACAGCAAAGCCAATTACAGGGTAAGCTACAAAAAAATACATACAGACTATATACAGATAAATTACACAATTATGTAAATAATAAGCTTTGATAGTGAACAGAAGAAAAATTTATGACATATAAGAAGATATATAATTTACATCAAGTCACAGCCCTCGCATAATTCTGGTTAATGAATCGAAATTTGTATCCACCCTGGACAATATTTTATTGTAATTTAAACAGATACTATAAATGGGTGAGTTAACATAGAAGTTAGTTCTATTAATAGGCAGGTAAAAAATAATACTTCTCCTACTATTAGGTCTGAGGATACTAAGATCTAACAATTTCAGTATACTAGGGCAGTCCATTTTACAATACAACATTTTTATAAAAATGTTAATCCTAGACTCACTCTTCCAGATTCACACGACAGCATTTCAAAAGTATCCAAGATAATTTGATTATTAAAACCTCTAGGAGGTTAAGTGCTGTTTGTTTTCATCCATAAATGTTTTAGAAACTTTCTTTGAACTCATTCAATATCATATTTATGGGTTTCATAGCTCCATACTCTAACTTTGAGCGAATTAGAGAAAAATGCAATATTTTAAAGAAATTGGTGTTATTAAATTGCTTCAAGTTTCGTAGATTGAAACCCAACATCATATAAGCCGAGGAGACCGTTTGATGTATGTAACCAATAAAATAAAGCCCCCTATCACAGAGTATACATAATTCTTTGGTGTATATACAGCGTGATAACTCTGTTTGGCCCATTATGCATGGAAAGAGAAATTGTGGATGCTTTCTTGTGTATGAAACTATTTTACATTTGTTTATATTTAAGTTTAATCTATTTATGAGCATCTATTGCAGATAGTTTGTAAATCACTTTGTAACGGTATACAATCCACTTGAGACAGAATAGTGATATGTTAGATTTCATTCCATTACTAATGGCGTTAATGAAGAGCACAAAAAGTAATGAACCAAGATTCGAACCTTGGGGAGCTTCTGAAGGTATTAAGTACTTGTTGGAATTAAAACATAATTTGTTCGATCCAAGGTGTACGAGTTAAATAAAAGAATAAGACCGTTACTAAATTCGAAGTTGTGTAACTTCTACAAAATAATGTCATAATCTACGCTATCGAACGCTGTAGAAAAATCTGTATAAATAGCATCATCCTGGCCTTAATTATCCACTATCTGAGAAATTACATGATTAAAATAGGTTACATTTGTAGCTGTAGAACGTTCACCTACAAAACCATGTTGATAAATCGATATATAGTTGCGAACATTACAATTAGTAAAATCATACAAAATTATTTTAAATACTTCAGAAAAATTTGATAAAACAGAAATGGGTCTTAATTTGATGAATCGCCACTTTTAACACGGGAATTATTTTGGCTATCTTTCATTGTTGTGGAAACATATGTCTTTAAACTTAAATTAAAAATTGTTAGAAGTGGTTGAACAACAACATTTGCACAGCCTCTAATCATCAAACTAGGTATTTGGTCAAAACCTGCAGTTGATTTATTCACTTTACACCATATATCGAAACGGATGTCTAAACCTGATTTTGATCAATAGATTGGTGTATATTGGTGTACATTTTTAGGTTCGCGATAGCGTTCTGTTATTATTGTTCTTTAGTGGTTGCCCAACAGAATGCAATTAGAAATAAACATCAGGATGGGGCATAATCTAAGTCCTTTTGGTTACTGCAATCGCTACTGATGAAGAGTGAAGTTTTGCCGGGATTTCTACAGTCCGTAAACGGTATTGACTAGCGTCGACTGCGGAACAACGACAGGACGAAGTCCTCTTTGTACTTATATTTTACTGTTTTGACTCGCCTAGATTAGTTCCTGAATCTTCATGTTCGTTCAAAGGAGTCTCAGGACGCTAGGACGAATGTTGTATGTATCAATACCACAAAACTAGGGTTAGCGAAATTCCTTGATCTGCTACAAAAGGGATTAGACGACATCAGTTAACACGCGCCTAATTTATTCAATCTTTAAAAGATGATTTTGTTGTCATTTGTCATAAGCTAGATTGCTTTAATGCAACGATATAGACATCCTAACAGTGTAAACATTTTAGTGTCACCTAATTAATTATAATCCACCATTAATTAAAATGTGCTAATCAACCTCGATAATTAAAATACACATCGGTCATTTTATTTATTTTTCACAACTGTTAACATCGTAAGCGCGTGATTCACAATTTAATGTTAGAAATTTGCCTTTAATTATGAATTTTTCAATTTTAGGAATGTTTAGTTAAAAGATTTACTCTGTAGTTCGTCGAAGAAATTTTTACGTCGCCACAGCAAACCAGTATATTGTGTACACGACAGCAAAATTATTTATCATGCAAAAAAGGTCCTAGATAACACATGTAGATTAAAAGCAAAATACAACAAAGAGTTTTAAAAGTTTTTGTAAATTTTTACATTCAAATACTTTATATGAAATGAGTTTCTATACAACCGGTGTTACTTTAATTATCCCGGGATACCGTTATTATTTAAAACAATTTGGAACTGCTTAAATGCATTAACTTAAACAAACGATTTTTCGGTCCAATAACCTATACTATAATTCAATCAGACAATGTTTTAGACATAAATTATTAGAAATTCTACTTTTGCTTGTTATAATTTTATTATTTACAGGGTATAGTAAAATAACTAACCTTTGTGTCTCGTGAACAGATATTTTTCTCTTTCATTGCATATCGCGAGGATACGTAAAAATAGTATCTCGTTGACCTTTTGTGCGAATAAATTCTTAAAGCCCATGCATAGGTTTCGGTTTTGCCTTATCATTGATCCATGCAAAAGCTGCCAGCTGATTTGAAGAGTTATATTCATCTTTTATACTTTAACAAATACGTGGCGTCTAAGGAAAATGTTTGTTACTCGTGCACTATTCTTACTTAACTAAATTTAGGTCTTCACTTTGATTGTTTCAAAATTATTGAAGCTATCAAAAGTTAATGATTGAAGAGAAGTAACTTGATGATATGCAGAACTAATACCCCTTACTCTACGCATGGTAAAGCTGAGCTACCTGGACAAACGATATTTATGAACCGGCGGATTAATTATCTATCTAACCAGTTATAGAGCGTAGTATTACACCAGATTTTTGGTAATTGTATAACAAGAATTTTAGGTTACTTACATCTTTAAAGATGGCGTAGCTATTATAGATCGTAATTTAAGGGTATGCCTTGTTAGCACTACGCCGCCTTTCTCTGAAATAATTGTCTACATATCTTCTATTGAAGGATAGGACGATAGCAAATATATACTTTGGTAGATATATTTGGAAGACGTTTACCAAGAGAAGGTTTTGAAATTTTAATTTCTAATGGTGTATAATTTAAAATATGACCGTGCGTTCTTATTAATTTATAAAATATCAAATTTCTTTTGATTAACAGTCTAGTAGTATAAAAGTAAATTAATTTTGTCATATACCTAATACGTAATTTTTACTTTCATGAATTTTACAGCAGTTCAAATTATAGCATGCATTTTTTTTTTAATAATTCAGTTGAAATCAAAAAATTTCACACTTTGTTTAGAACATTTGATCCAATATACAAAGTATAATCATTATTGCTTATAGCTTACGGTATTATTTATATATACAAAATGCCATAAAGGTGTGGTAAATATATTGTTCAAAAACGATTGAATAAATTTTGAAAGCTACCCATAAAATTAATCCTAATTATGTACTATATGGAACAGTTTGACGATTAGGTACTTCTCATTCAACGGTTTGTCTCCGATATAGAAACTCAATGTATAACCGGCTATTGTAGTCTGAATTATAGAACAAGGAGCAGTAATTAGTTTGACAAGGGTAGTGGTTGACTAATAAAACGTAGAATTTTGTATTTCTAAGATGTCTTTCTATCGGGTATTTTGCGCAATGTATACTTTACCTGCTTTGGGAGATTATGATGCGCACGAGATTATAATTTAAAAATTCTGTTTCGTTTTATTTAAAGTTGACAATTTGTTTTTGCTTGAACTTTACAATAAAGCAATTGTCTAACTAAATCAAATTAACTAGAATTTTTGAAAAATTATCAAAATTTGTTTTACAAGGGAGAACAAAATATTGTCTAATTATGAATACGTATCATAAACTGGATTGTTGTTTTCTTTCTTTTTAAATGTGTAATAAACACAATAATATTCTTGAGAAATATTTTGGACGAATCTTCACAAGCACCTTTGACACACTTGTTGCACGATTTTACAATACACTTTACACATACATATTTTAAACTGATCACTATTTTATTTGTCTTTGGGGAATGAATTACTATAAAATTGTAATTTTATTTAAGTAGTAAATATTTTCCTTCGTGATCTGTTTATTGTTTCAATAGACATTCATTTTGAAGTCCATGTAACAAAATAGCAAGTTTTCCTCAACGTAATATTTAACTGGCATTGTATTTGAAATATGTAATAGTCCGTATCTTTTAATTTCATATGCTGTTCTCTTACATCAAGATATTTTAGAATTCCATTACAGGCAACTTGTATAGTTGCTGTTGAAGGAGTATTGTGAGGACACCTTACTTCCATAATAGCGCTTTCCCCAATCAATCAATCTGGAGTTGCTGCTAAACATGAATAACTTCTATCAATGAAAGACCGCACAAATCTACCTTCAAACCCGTTGCCTCTTAGAAATCTCGTAGAACTCGGCTTTCGTTTTTAACCCCATACTGAGCCGCTGTTGAGCCAAAAAGATCTTGATATATTAAATTTTTGACAGTATTTCCCGTAAAAGTTGTTCATCATAATTTACAAATTTTTCGAAAATTAGATGCTGTTAACCGCTTTTCTCCCATTTGTTTCCAGTACGCATTATCCTTTTATCCTATGGTTAAATTCTGAACTTCATTCGGATGTTCTTTTTGAATTTCTTCGAAGAACTATTTTATTTCTGTTTAAATGTTTCTCCTTCCATGTCTTCCACATTAGCATAACTTCCGTAATCAAGATCTTCTTCTGTACTATCATCGTTAGATAATCTGTGCCGTTCTATTTTAGGAGAAATTAAACGCTTCATAGCACAATTGAAATTTCTAATTATCTGCTTTCTTTTCTCAAGCAATGCAGTAAATTTTCCAGGAGTATACCTTCCAATGGTTTTGTGTAATCGAGCATATAACAAATCATTTGCATGAAACAGCATTACTGCGGCTTCGCAGCGAGCTGTATATTACTGTCGACATCTTCTATAACACTGCTAGCATACAAAGCAACACGATTCAACGCCTTCTGTAAGACCTCAAAATAAACCGCTTTCTAATTGCTGGCAAATTATTGAACTTCTCTTTGTGACATGTACAGCAATAACCGGTACAGTTTGTATGTTCTCTAAAAATACGATTTTGATTATTTAAGATGACTACCTTTAATAACAAATATTTCTTGTTTTTAGTAATATTCTGCTTTTTCTTTAAATTGTATGGTCTTTTTTATGCCATATCCTAATTTTTAGTTACTACTGTTTAAAACTGTTTTTATTTCTGTACTTACTCTAGGTTTATTCAAAAGTTCTCTTCTTTTGTTGTAATAATTACGCAAAATATGACTGCGACACTTTGTCTTTTATATGACACATTGGGAAAGATAGGGGGCTGTTTCTTTTATTTTTCGCATAACACTACTATCACCGTTACCAATGATTTTACCATATATCAAACTATGCATTTTAACTAGCGATTTAAATCCATCCACTATCGCAGATTCTTGCATGACCGAAGTGGAACCACATCAGTTTTTATAACATTCATGTTCAGAATTTGGTTGACGCTCACGTACACCGTAAAACTTGTTTTTGACACTAATAAATTATACAATTTTGGTTCGCCATCCAATAATACTTGCAACACCTGACAATGCGTTATAAT
>JAHWXV010946512.1:0-13816 GCA_024586415.1 Phrixothrix hirtus | reverse complement strand
CGAAGAAATGTTTCGTAAAGCGAGGGATTAAATACCTTGCTAAGATTTGTAATACATCTAAAACCAGCATATCATTAATGGTAGCCGGCAGTGCGGATGGGGAGCTTTTACCGCCATTTATTGTTTACCGGTCTAATAGAATGTGGTATACGTGGTATGAAGGAGGGCCGAAAGGGGACCGCTACACCAACCCAACAAGTGAATGGTTCGACGGTTTGGCTTTCAGTGAATGGTTTTGTTCGCTTATGTTACCATGCCTCAGAAAGAAATTCGGAAAAACGCACTCATTGGAGATAATCTTTCTTCACATATATCACCAAATGTGTTAAAAATTGTGTCAAGATAACGACATATCCTTTATATGTTTCCCGCCTAATAGCACTCATATATCACAGCCACTAGATGTAGCATTTTTTAGGCCGATGAAGGGTGCATGGAAGAAAATTTTATCACAGTATAAAGAAACACCTAGTGGTATAAATAACACCACTTTACAAAAAGAAGATTTTCCTCTGTTGCTCAAAAAATTAATGCTTGCTATTGAACCGAATCCAGGCAAGAATTTGAAAGTAGGGTTCAAAAAATGTGGGATTGCTCCTCTTGATGTAAATAAACTATTAAAATCGTTAAAAGGAAGACCAGAAGGCGACAGCGGATCCATCGAAGATAGTTTTATGGTGTTTCTAGAAATTAAGGGGATCATACTAACTGGGCCAAAGGGTGAAACTAAGAGGAGATGTAAAGTGACTGTAGCTGCAGGAAAAAGCATTACGTATGAGGATATCATCCAAAACAATCAACTAGCATCTAAACTAGTGCCTTCAACATCAGGAGTTCAGAAGTCAACAGGAAAAAAGAAGACAAGCCAGCGCAAAAATGATAATATTTCAGAAAGTAGTAGTAATGAATCAGAAGAGGTCCCTTACAAAGATTCAAGTTCAGAAAATGAGAATTTTAATGAAGTGAAATGTACCGATGCACATAAAACTCTGACTGCTAAGGACCCTGACTACTACCCTAAAAATCTGATTAAGAGGTCATGGATACAGGTAAAAAGAGAATTTGGTGAGCATGTTGTGTTTAAGTATGGAAATGAACTTTCCCTGGAATTATTGTAAAATTTAGGCCAGGTGGAGCTTGGGTGAAATCTGTGCAAAGAAGTGGAAAGCTGTGGAAATGACCACCGAAGGTTGAGGAACTCGATTATAAGTGGCACGACATTATAAGCCATTTACAAGGGCCTAAACAAATTAGCAAAAGGGCAATCTTTTCAATTCCAGAATTAGAATTTTTGTGGGACTGATTATATTAATACTTCCTAAGTCCTTATAAGGCCACTGTGTAATAAAAGTTACCTACCTAAAGAAATGTGTAAATTATTTTGAGTTTTAATAAATATTTTTTTAAATAATCGATTCTTTTTATGCCCCAAAAAACTTACTTACGTATATTACAGTGTTTTTTGCTAAATTGGGAACAATGTTAACAACAAACGTCGTTTACTTTGCACTAGACAAGCATATTCTATTTTGAATCATGTGTTTCAGTTGTGGTGCAAAGTATAATCAGTCTATGAGATACTTTGCACCAAAAATTAGTTAAGCATCAAAACTTAATTAATGAATCTAGTCAACTGAAACTTTGTAGATGTGTAACTTTAACCTTTGTCTATGCTACGTACAAATTTCGCAGTTGAAGTAAGTTTAATCTTGAAGTTACAATAATTTCATTATAAAAATCCTGAAATACGTTGCAAACTAACCCTGGGTGATGGTACTCAAGTAAGTCTGCGTTCAAATGCGCTAGGCGCTATTTAGAATTGACAACTAAATTCAAGTTAGTATTTTGTAGGAAATTACTTTTACCTAATGGCCTCCTCTAGGCGTCTTTTCATTGACAAAACCAATTTTGTTGTATCTACTTACCCAATTTTGTACAATTCTTCTTCAAAGACAGCTTTTAGTCTAGCCTTGGATGTAATATAACGGGTATGTATTGCTCACTCTAATAAATCCCATAAATGCCCTATGAGGTTAAGATCAGGTGATTGTGGAGGTGTATGTAGTTGTTGTCGAACATTATAAAATAATAAGAAGAATTCTCGGTGTCATTGTCATTTTGCAAGATGAATTTTTCTCTAATCCTAATCTTTGCTCAATACCTTTTAAATTTTCTTTCAAAATGTTTAAATAATCGAATCTGTTCTTTGTAGTATCAATAAATTTTAATGTTCTAACTCCACCAGCTGATATGCATCCCCACAACATCACATAATCACCCTCATGCTTAACTGTAGCACTTGCGTTTTTTAAGTTAAATTCGACATTAGCATGTTAACACATATCTGCTCTTCCATCTGAGCCAGAGACATTAAATTTACTCTTATCAACAAATAGTACGCATTTCCAAAACTCGTTTGATTCATGTACATGTGCCTCTGAAAATTCTAAGCGCTTCTTTTGAATAATTTTAGAGATAAATGGTTTCCGCCTGGCTGTACGTCCATGATGATAATAGATTTATAAAAAACCTTACGTATTGTTTCAGTCACAGAACAAAGATTGCTCTGTGGTTTCAGCATGCACATGTTTAGTCTCTAATGTGGGAATTTCTGTTGCTAATTCAAGTGCACTTACTGTTGGATTTATTTTCTTTGAATAATTTTGCTTTCTTCCTGAGGTGTAAACATTTTTGGTCGTCTTGTCTAGGTACTGACAGTAAATTACCTGTTGTTTTAAAGTTATCAAGTACCCTTTGAATAGTAGAATATGGTTTTTGAACAACGTTTTCAATATCTGGAAGACTTTTTCCTTCATTTCGATATTTTACTTAGGAATGTCAAATGATAATTTACATCCCAATTTCAAAATATTACGTATATCTGATATTTTAATTTTTATTGTAGCAAAATAGATGCAATTTAACTTAAAGTAATTGTTAATAGCTGAAATTATAGTGTTTTCACATGTCCTATTAGATTAAGTTACAGAAGAATGTAGTGTACGCAAACTTATTTGGGTCTAATTTATGAGTCGATTGGATTCAAACTTATTTATGCAGATATACAATGCTATTGATTTTATAATAGTTAACATAATGCATCAGGACAATTCACCAATCCTATAAGTATAACAAACTAATTGTAACACAAGATATTGATATTTTCTAAAGCATTTTACAGATTATTATTGACTGTAGGCAGACTTTATTGAGTCAGTGTACGTAACGCAACTTCATCCGTCACATGGTCTATAAAAATTTAAACGATGAATATTTTAATTATGAATCAATATAATAAATTTTGACAGGGTATAATTGATTCCAAACATTAAAACCCATTTTGAAAAGTATCTGAATTTAAATAGACAAAACTAGTTTGGTAACGGTATTAGCATATTCCACGTTAAGATCGATAGGATACAAATTTTAATAAGTCGTCGATAAAGCAGCCTTCAAATAATGACAGGCTGCTTCTTATTAAAGAGAAAGAATTACGAACTTATTCCGAAACCTACGGAATCGACTAATTTAAAGATTAGTAAAATACTGTATTGCCACTTTTAACTGTGTCCAATTTGTCCAATTAATGTAAATTGCAAAACTAAACACAATGAATATTTAATAGGGTAATGTAATGATGTATTTGTAAACTTTGAAAACGTTTCGATTGACAATGACTTTCCTTGGGCTTTTTCCCTTTAAAACAAAACTATTAGGACACGTTGTATATAGTAAATAGTTTCTAAAACCTAAACACGATACAAATAATAATTGCAGCTCTCTTGATGGATAAGATTGGGTTACCAAAAATACACCGTTACAGTAAATCAATGAACATCTGATACAACATTGTGATATTTACATCCACACGTATAATTCAGGTTCGGAAAAAATTCTATCATTCATTGCGAATATGAGGAAATATCCTCAAGAGGTTAGAAATGTACTACATGTTCGATTGGATTGGATTACTTTATAAACAACATTCGGATGCTTATCCGAAACGTTTCCACGGCTTAGTAAGCAAAATAGCACTCTTTAATTTTTAAGAGAATAATATAATAATATATAACGTTATAGAAAATTGACTAATGTGTAAAATTCGTCTTTACACATGCATTATAAGTAAATTTTTCGTATATTTCAAGTGTTTTGAAAAAGCACGTCAATGTGATTAATGAAATGTAAAAACTGGGATTTAGAGATTTAAAATTTAACAAATTTAATAAAAATAAATCAAAGGGCATTTTAAGTAACGAATAAAAGAAGTAAATTGTATACTTAAAAGTATAGCAAATTGGATTAGAACATTTATAAAACATAAAATAACTTGGAAATGGAACAAAGTTAAAAATTAAACGTCAGATATTTTATTCATTATGAAAATGAGAGATCTGGGAATATTCCAGGATAAGTGCTGGCACTTTAATAGGAAGTACACATAATTGACATTAATTAAATAGTTGGAAAATTCCAAAGTGCTTAAATAAAAACTTATATTATGCAACTTTATAACGAACCGAAATTCTTATTTAGAACGTCATAGTTTAATAAATTTGTTCAATCTTTCTAAATGTTCTTTATCATATATGGCCTAGTGTTATAGCCGGCATTATACTATTATACAATAAAATTGTCCAAATAAGTATATTTCAATTTTTAAAGTAAAAGGTAAATACACCTTGTTAAGCGAGAGCTAAGCTATATGTGAAATATTTATGAATCCGTTTCTTTTCACATATATAACGTAAGGTTGCATTAATTATTCAAACATATACGTACTTCCTAATGCATAAACATCATTACTATCAACTAATTATATTCGAGTTCAACAAGCCGCTTGACCTGTCGGAATCTGCAGCACATTTTTCCAAGTTTGATTAGAGACATCTAGCTTTCGTAAATGACCGTGTTATAACCTTAACCCTGATATATTCAGACTGTTGAATAAAATAATTGATCAACTATTCAAAAATATTTTAATTTAAATTAAGGAGTAACGAAAACGTAGAGTTCTTTATTCAATTAAATTGTAATTCAAACACTAAGGCGGTTATAAAACTAAAAATCAATATCAAAATTATTCAAGAGTCGGTTCCAAATTTGAAATGATTCCTTACTTTGCTAATTTTTAAGATTCTGCAAAAATAAAAATACCATTTTGTTTGTAAAGAAATGGGGTGTTATTACAAATACAATAAACAACACAAAGTTAAGGATCAACACTTACGTGCTGTTCAATGGAATATAGTCGGTCTTCTATGCTATGAATCGTATTAGTAAATGCATTCAGTGGAATGGTTTGAATGACTTGCGATATCGATTGTTTCAATTCCTCACTAATAGCAGGTTTACAAAGAAATAGTCTTTCTTTAATGTAACCCCATAACTAATAATCATCTGGGCTAATATTTGGTGATCTAGGAGGCCATATGTTTGGAAAATATCTAGGAATTGCGCGATCGCCAAATACGTTACCCAATAGTACGATTACGGTATTATGCATGTGAGGGAGAGCGCCATTTTGCATAAAAGCAACATTTTCGATACCATGATTCTGCAATGCGGGTATTACAGCGTCTTGCAACATCCAAAATATCTCTTCCAGTGCATCGTTATTGTTGTCATTTGTCCATTTTCAATTTCTTAATAGAAATAAGGACTATTTATAAAATTAGACGTAAAGCAACACCAAACAGTAACACTGGCATCGTGTAATCCTCGTTGAACAATTTTATTTGGATTAGTTTCGACCCATATCCATATCTCCATTTAATTCAAAATGTACCTCATCTGCCCACAAAATTTTGTCTAGCCATTGAACATTATTCTGAATTTTTACTAACACCTGCAAAGCGAAATTGACCCGAAGTGACAAAAGGCATTATAATTTTGTGTGGATGCCGCTTAAACTATCTTCTCAGAATTCGTCTTGCTGTTAAATAACTCATCTCCAAACGTTCTGCAACTTTATTAGCTCTACAAACATTATATGCAGAATGTATACTAAATTCTTAGATTTCTTGTAAAACTAGAACTGCATCGATATCGTTTTCTACCAATTTTCATTTACCTGATTGCTTTTTATCGGTAACTGTACCAGTTTCTTCAAAATTATTTTTGGTCTACTTCTCAGTCCATGTACTCTTCGAAATCGTCTCAATGTATTGGGATATTGTTTCCTGCATTCAAAATACCACTGAAACCAATACAAACTTGTAAAGGCAAAACCATTATAAAATTAAATAATATAAAATTATTGATCAAGAATAATTGATAATATCCTATCAAACCAAATTATTAATATATACCGAAACTACAATCATTTCAAACCGGAAACTCACTTTTGAATAGCTCCATATTATCAAACGAATATTTAATCAAATCCAAGGTCGGGTAATTCTACATATGTATGTCAATCATTCACTTTTTAACATCGTAGCCTTCGATACAAAACTAGAAGACAAAAATTGTATATCGCTTTCTGTTTACTGAGATTGTTTATAACCATATTATAATATAGTTCATTTATTGGACAATGCTTTTTATTTCTCTAAAACCAAATCATCTCTAGTCTATAAAATGAATTAAACAGTTCTAAGAATCAAAGAAAAACATCTAAAATCTAAAGGTTTATGCTATACTCTGAGTAATCGTTATTTTATTTTACATATTTTCGTGAAATAATAAAAATAATTAACACTATATCTTACATATAATATTTTTAGTTAACTTCGCTGTATTCCGTTCTTGTTCGAGAGAAGGATGTGGGTCCTTCTAAGAAAATACAAAGCATACCATATACTTTATTTATTAATCTAAAACAATAAAGATTTTAAAGGCGCCATTAAATTGAATAAATAAATAACATTGAGGTAGTTTCTACAAAAGTTTGTCCAAAATTTAAAAACACTTTACGGTGTACTGTTTGCGAATCAATTATGGTATAAAACTTGTTCAAGAATATTTTGATTAGCAAAATGTTTAAATTAAAATAAAATTTAACAAAATACATAAAATGTCATAAATTCAAAGGGTATTTATAATAATTGTTTGTATCGCTACCCAGAAAACAAACTTTTACTCGTACGAGTAGAGTTGCAGGTCGTGCCGTGGTAGAGACCTGCAATAGATGAATACTTACAAAAGCCTTTTCTGAACGTATGATGCACAAAGTTTTTGTACCAACGCAAATACAATTCATAAATACATATCACAACATTTGATATTTATTCAAAAATATCACAATTCCTTAACGTAACAACCAAAACTTGATATGGTATAATGCGGATAACATTTAGTTTTTATACAACAACAAATTTTGCACGTAATAAAATGTCACGTTCGCGTTTTCTGGTCTAGACAAGAGGTTATTATTTTCTGGCCGCTAATGATGACCAGAACATTAACGTTCTAAATGAATATTAAATAAATATGATAGCTTATTAATTTTCATTATACAGTGTGTCCCGAATTTATTCAGGGAAACTTCAGGAAGCGAAAGAGGACGTAAAATTGAATAGAAATCACTATATCAATCCGGATCCAAAACTCAATCATTTCAGAAATAAGGGGCGTTCAAAATTAACAATTAAACAATATTGTTGACTATATTTTCGAAACCATTCAACTTATTTACTTAAAATTTAGCTCAGTTTGTTTTGTTATAGAAGTACATTTCCACTTTAATATGACGTATAACAGCTACTACCACAAGAATATTTTTAAAAGTAATATTTCGCCATTGCCTAAATTTATATTTGGTGATACTATTTAAAACCTTAGTTATTTTACTGAACTGAAGTATCCTTGTGATTCAAATCAGTGTTTCTTTCAATCAATGTGGCCCACGCTTTTCAATAAAAACGAATTAAAGTCAAGTAAATATAAAATAAGAACGTAGAAAAGAGTACGCAAACATAAAATTTTCATAAGTTATGTATAGTTTTTAAGTATCTTTATCAAAAAACAATTGGAGTTTTATTACTTTATCATTTACTTGAATTACATACTAGAGATTTTTAATTTTTTTGTGGGTTTTGTTTTATAGTAAATACATATAATTGTTTTTTTTATAATTTTAACAATAAATAAATAAAAACACTAACCTGTATTGACAAAAATAAAAATAAATAAAAAACGAATTATAACAGTTACTCAAAATGTATTCAATTTTGCTCTATACATTTTTGACACCTTCGTATAACAGCTGCTGATATTTAGTGACGATTATTTTGCAGTTCTTGACATGCTTCGTCATTTTCCGTTTTTACACTTTATCTTTCAAAAACCCTATATCAGAAAAATCTAGAATATTAAAGTCAGGCGACCTAGGACGCCAAGCAATTGGTTCTCTGGCTAGTTCCAATTCCTCATCTACAGCGTTACGTAATCGACCCATCCAACGTCTTGAGTAATTAATATTTCACCAATTGCAAGCATTATTAATCAAACCATGAAACCTTAAATTTAAGGAAACGTCGACGATGTAATTATACAGGTTATTTTCAAAAAAGTTTAAAAACTATTTCTATTTAATCTACATGTTAGGGACGCTATCCAAAATAGTTTCCCTAGCGTCTTCGCACTGCTTTAGAAACAACTTCACCTTGGAAATCACTACCCAGCCTCAAGCAGTGTGGAAGATAGACTTTGATATTTCCAGGGAACTTTAGATGTTTCCTACACAATGCTGTGTTTATAGCTGACTGCAATGCTAATGAGCGGACTCACTCACTAATTAAGTGCAATTAATTCATAAGCACACACTACAGGACTGTGTGCAAACAAAGTTCAAGCATCAGTAATTTTATTTTAAAAATTTACAGTTTAAATACTAAAATTAGGCGCCATGTGATGTGAGTGGTTGAATTTAAAATATGTACAGTAATGTGTTTCCTCATATGAATTTTTATAACTTTGTAATGTTCTAATTTATTAATGTTCTCCTAATTAGACACGCCCTTTTCTAATGGTAGCTTCCACAAATTTTGGGTCTTGTGAAATTTACATGTTTTTAAGATGATTAGTGTGCCTTAGGAAACCAAACATATGTTATCTTTTAATTTGTTACCTTGTAAGTTTGAAGAATATTAACTATTTGCATTTTAGCATAATCGGTATTTGTTATGTATGTGGCTAGTTTGATTGTAACATAATTTATGTTTAGCATTATGAAATTCTTTACCTGAGTCTTACTTAACTTTAAATTTACAAAATTATGGATTTTAATCTACTCCTATCTTAGGTATTTCATGGATTTCTAAATTATCTGTCTTAATTTCCTATTTCATTTTAACTTTATGAAATTATGGACTTTAATCTTTTCCTATCTTAGGTATTTCATGTATTTTAAAATTAGCCTGTTAAGTTACATGAATATGAATCTTAACACTACGTGATAGAACGTGTGAGCCATAGGGATGGTTTGTTATTACTCCAAACCAAAGGTTAACACTAAATTCCAACTGAAATGTTCGAAGTCGAATTTTATGAGGATTTTCTTTCCCCCCAACATGCAAATTATGGAAATTTACTGCACCTCTTCTTGTGATGATAGCGTCATCGGCCCATGAATTTTGCAAAACCATTGGATCTATTTGGGAAGAATTTATAATCCAGTTGCAAAAAGTTATTCGTTTAAGTGAATCTTAAATAAATGTTATAAACGTTGACAATGAAATGGTCGGTGCTAATTCTTAGCCAGTGTACTTTTATATACGGCAAGTATTGTGCCTTAAGTTACCTGCTAACTCTAAAACAGTTCAAATATTTATCATTTCTTACATTTCTTACATCAACATTTCTGTCTCTGAATTTTATACTAATTCTATAAAGTGTCGATGTGTAACAATTGTAAGTGGATTTGGACGTCTTCAAATTGACATCCCTCTTTCATATTGTCGTGAAAATTCTTCTGCGTTGCCATCACAGAAACTGTAAATAAAATGTATGTCAGCATATTTGACATTAGTTAATAATTTTGGCATGATAAACAATAAAATCGACAATAATCTTTCAAAAACGAATGAAATACTTGAATCACAACGTTAATAATTTTCCAACAATTAACCGTTACTGATATGACAAAAATAACGAAAATTCATAGATAACCTAATTAATATATACAAACGCACACGCACGCACGTAAGCACGTAGGCACGCACACACGCACGCACACAAGCACGTGCGCACGTACGCACGCATATACGCACGTACGCACGCACGCACGCACGCACGTACGCACGCACACATATAAGTACATAAAACAAGGAATAAATTCAATAACTCCCAAAACTAAATGTGTCTAAAAAAATTCCGCGCACATGTCAATTTTCTTTTTTAATTTCACGTATTTTCTTATATTTAATATAATCTTAACGCCATTACTCTTCTAGTAACATGTCGTTGCCGTATTTTTTATATAGAATACTCTGTTCATTTTTCCATTATTGGAGTCGAAATAACATTTTCAAAAATGTATTATTTATATCACCTAAAGTTGTTGATTTGAGAGATACGGGCATTAAAAGTTAGAAATTGGAGTAACATTAGATAACATTTTTGGTCAAGTAGTTTACTTCTCAAATGATGTTAACGTCTATGACAGATCAGTAAAATTTTCGTTTGACGTTTAATGTTTCTATTGATTATTAGCATTTGTTTTCATATAAACAAAGACCAGATATAAATCAACAGTAAGCAAAATTAAAAAAAGTGCAATTGTACAGAGCGTTCCATTTTCGATCTAATTTCATTGAAAATGGGAAGGGACGTGAAAAGGTGAGTATGCATTCCTTTGCTACTTTTTCAAAGAAACTTCATTGGTATAAAACGTTTTTTAATATCACGGTCGAGACGGAAGATACAGGGCGATTTATAAAATTTATCTATTTCTGTTGTGTGCCAGGGCTCGGTTATTTTAAAATACATTGATATGGCGTAAAATTATTGTAATAGGAAGTTTTACGTAGAATTAAATGGTATAGTTCAATTTTTATATTTTCAATATATTTAAAGATATATTACAAACTTATATTTTTTTAAATGGAATACCCTATATATTTTTACATGTTTGAATTCTGCGTAAAATTTCCTTTAAGATTATATATAACACTTAATAGTATTAATAAAATACAGTAAATGGAAAGGCAACAGCGATATTTTATGCTTGTTACGAGTATTTTGCAATGTAGCACAAAACTTGCATTTTTTTAAATGGAACACCCTATATATTTTTACATATTTGAATTCTGAGCGAAATTTCCTTTAAAATAAAACTATTTTTGCAAGATTAAAACAAAATTTAATCAATTATAGCTTCTTCAACGATCCTCGTAGTAAAAAATATAATATGAAAAATACTTATGTATTAGATTTAGTAGAAGCCAATCCTAATGTTTCGTATAAAAATATTGCTCAAAATATAGGTGTTTAAAAAACTAGCGCTTGCCAAATACTTAAAAGAAATAAATATCATCCATACAAAATTTCAATAACGCACTTACTTAATCCAGATGATTGCAATCGAAGAATACGTTTCTGTGAATGATATTTGAAAAGAATTGAAAAGGATCTAGATTTTAGCCGAAAAATTTTATGGACTGATGAAGTGCATTTTACAAATACAGAAGCATTTAATTGCCAAAACAATCGGCATTGGATAGATGAAAATGTTCATCCTATATTTCAATGTCAACCACAGGGGCGTTTGGTTTTAATGTTCCTGCTTTATATTAGGCACTAAACTAAAATTTCTAATGTTTGAACAAAATTTAACAACAAACAAATATGTTGAAATTTTGACATTCTTAAAGAATTAAGAAACAATATCTTTTTTATGCAGATTGGCGCACCTGCACATAATGCGTATAAAATAAGCAATTTTCTAGAAAATCAATTTAACAACAGAGTTATTTCAATAAACAGCCAGACTCCTTGGTCAGCTAGGTTACCAGATTTAATAATTTTAGATTTTTTCGTGTGAGGATTTTTAATACACCTTGTAAACAAGAATTGTTTTGAAAACATTCAAGAACTGTGTACTGCTGTAGCAAAAGATTTTCAAAAAATTCTTCCTATGCATTTATTAAATTCAATTCGGGCTGTTGGAAAACGATATAGAATATGCATTAGAGAAAGGGCCAGACAGTTTGAACAATTTTTATAACTTGAACTTTATTTTCTATGTACTACAATATTATTTGCTTTATTTATTTATTCTTTTTTGTTTGTTTTTTGTTCATTTTTTTCATATGCATGCTTTCTTCATAAGCAATAAAAATTATAATAAAACACTGCTGTCTGTTTCAATACCTTACGTGTAATATATTGTTTTAAAGGGAATTTAACGTAAAATGCAAATACGTAAAAATGCATTTACAAATATGCAAGTTTGTGTTACATTGCAAAATACCAAGAATAAAATACTGCTTTTGCCTTTTTCTTTATTGTATTTCATTCATAATATTAAGTGTTACATATTTTTTAAACAGAGTTTCACACAAAATTCAAATATGTAAAAATATGTAGAGTATTCTATTTAAAAAAAATGTAAATTTGTATTATATCTCTAAATGTATTGACAATATAAAAAATGGATCTACGCCACTGAATTTTACGTAGAATTTCCTATTAAAATCATTTTACCTCATATCAATATATTTTAAAATAGCCGTGCCTGTATCAATAGAAATTGCAAATTTTATAGATCGCCCTGTATCTTCCGTCTCGATCTAGATATTAATAAATGTTTTATACCAATGACGTTTTCTCGAAAAAGCAGCAAATGAATGCATAATCATCCCTTTTCTATCTTTTCCCATTTTCAAGATACCCTGTAATTACATCTAAAAGCGAACACTCTGTACACATAGTACTCCAACATGAAAGGTGGCATCCTTTCAAAATGCATCTTGTACAAGAATTAGGTGAGATGATCCCGATCGAAGAATAGAATTTTGCGAACAAATGATGACTATGATGATCCTTCCTTAGTAAAAAATATAATTTTTTGGACGAATACAGTTTCACTTTAAAAGGTAACGTCAATCGGCAAAATCGGAAACACTGGTCTAAATAAAATCCGAAATAGACGCGAGAAGATCATACTTAATCTCCACAGAATGTTAATGTTTTAGCAGGAATTGTTAGAAACAAAATCATTGGACCACATTTTTTTGATGGCAATGTAAATGGACCAAATATTTAAACTTTCCAATGACTTATCTTGTGCCAACATTAAAAAATCTATGTTCTAGTAGAAATAATCCAGAAAATGTTGAAGAAAGTTTATGGTATCAACAAGACGGTGCGCTTCCTCACTTTTTAGCGGATGTTCGAAGATATCTTGATCAGGTTTTCCCGAAAAGGTGGATTGGTAAACCTGCACACATTGAGTGCCTCCATATATCACCAAATCTCACTTTTTTAGATTGTTTTCTCTGGCGTCACTTAAAAAATGTGGTTTATAGAAGCAAACCTAACAATATAGACGAACTATAGCACAGAATACAACAAGAGTTTATTTATAGTTTCGATTACAGTCAGGCAGGAAGACAACTGCAATTTGAACATTGTTATAATTATTTACAACATTGTTTAATTAATAATGACGACATTACTGAAAGAGTATTGGTGTTAAAGTTATATTAAATACCAGAAAATAGGTGAAATGAAAAAAGAAAAGTGACGTGTCCGTGGAATTTTTTCAGACATATTTAGTTTGGAGGATATTAAATTTATTCCATATTTTATATACACAGTGTGTTCTCTCTCCCTCTTTCTCTCTCTCTCTCTCTCTCTCTCTCTCTCTATA
>JAHWXV010946420.1:0-15326 GCA_024586415.1 Phrixothrix hirtus | reverse complement strand
GCGCGCGCGCGCACACACACACACACACACACACACACACACACACACACACACACACACACACACACACACACACACGAAATAAAGTAATCTTTGTACTGGATAATGAAAATAAAATAAATAGACTTAATTTTATTATTAATTGTTCGGCTACCTCTAAAGAGTATGATAATTCTATTACTAACAAGAGGATTAGATGGCCAGGTATTTCCTGTTAAATTAAAATTTCAATAAGTTCTTTTGGTAAGCGTCTTCCCTATATATCATTCAGCAGAAGCTATGTAGGCAATTATTTCACAGAAAGATGGCGTATTTCAATGATTTTTGAGTGCTAATGGTGCATACCCTTAAAGAGATTAACCATTTTAGAAATAAAAAGACACAAAGCATCCATAAGAACTTTATTTTCTGCTGCGAACTTCCTCCAATGATATTTCATCAACATTAGCAGGAAAAAAGTCAGTACACAGATTAGCGACGGATTATTTCCATGCATGATTTCGGTCTCTAACTGCATGAAACTAAATTTAACTTTGACTTGAAAATAGATAAACGAAACTATCAATCAACTGAGAATGTGTAACATTTCTTGCTATGCGAGCTTCGTCAATTCTCTCAATGAAGTAGTTCGCTCCTGTGACTTGTGAATCGCCAGTAAAACGAAGATTCCAGCTTAATTGTGCCTGCACAATCTTACGTGACGTAACTTGTAACTTTTGTACTTCTTGTCCTACAGACTGAAAAGATGAAATATCAGCCGCAGAATTGTTCAATATAAGCAAATTCTGAAAATGAAACAGCACCTGATATGTTACCTATAGCATTAGCCAAAGGCTTTTCGACCACTTGATTGTTACTATTCTTCGGTGAATCTTAAGAAATTTCTTCAGAACCATAAACAACTTGAAAACCAAATGAACTACTTAAATGATCAAATAATTCCAGACAGTCGGTTAAAAGTTGGCAATGTTTAGCTGCAAGCTAATTAGATTTAGCTATGACCGAACGATGAAGTCGAGCAAAATCATGAGTTAAACGAGTATTAAGTCGTTCATACCCTTTCGACGTATGAAGTTTTTTTAAGAAATCGTTAACAAGTGAAGCTAATTCAAACTTGTATTACAAATTTCCAGTTTAGTCATAACATCGACATCAATTGTATCATAAGTGTTAATAAGGGAAGAATTTTCTTTTTCTAAAACTAGTTTAGCATGCAACGTTCTACGCTTTTGATCAACGTTCAACCCACCAGGGTTTACAAATTTGAATGCAAGTTAATAAGAGAGCTCGTCTCCTTTAGCCACTTTAACAATAATTTTGAATTGTTAAATAATTAAATAGTTTGACTAAATTGATTAATCGCTTATCCAAGGAAAATTAAATAAGGGTCAATTAAACCTTCAAACAACTAGAAATAGATAATACAGAAATATTTATAAATTGTGTGATTGTATAACTCTAAATAATTATAATAATAAGTGTGGATTATAATCAAGGCCACACCATTTGGTAGGCCATTGTTATGTATGGCGTAAAAGAAGAATGCAGTACTTTTAATTTTTGTTAATAAATATTTATTTTACGTGCCAGCTCAATCTTAACATATAATTGAAGTAGACTCAAAAATAAAACTCAGGGAGCTATAAAATCGAGGGCGGGTTATGAAATTGTGGCTATTTAATCTTAATGCTTACCTTAAACGATGGATAAATCCTTAAATAGAAAGGTAACAACTCAACTATCTACACTTCAATAAAAGACAAAATAACAGTAAAATGATCGGGGTTTTATTTGCAGCGGAAAAAATGGTTAGCGGTTATCTGATTACAACATACCATTTGATAATATTACTAAATTAATGGATATTGTCAATGCCTACCAATACGGACATTGCGAGCGAAAAGAGTAATTAATGTTACAATTTTTATTAATTGTCGAATATTATTGGAATATAACTAATTAAATCTTGATTTAATTGGCAGAAACTTCTGAAACGGAGATTATATCTGGTCAAATCTAATTCATCTACAACAGGGGTTTATAAACAACAGAAATTATTAAAATTGGTCTATTAGACTTCCAGTCGATTTGTAAGATCTATGGGTAATTACATACTATCAAGGTTATCGTAGAAAACAAAAATTACATGCATAAAGGCTAACATGTTTCCTAATCTATTCAACACTAGAGCTATCTATTTGATATTAGATAGAATAAAGTAACTCAACGTTTAAATCATTGCATCACTAACTCATAAAGAAGTTTAAAAACTTACGTTTATTTAGAGTAGAAAAATGTTACATAATATTCATGACACGAAATTTGTTGAAGATTGCAAATTAATCTGCATTTTGCGTTGTCTAACCTGTAAGGAGAACATCGTGGAGTTTTCTTAAAGACTGATGATACTACCACACATCTTCGTCCCATACCGGCAAATTTTAACCAATATAAGGAATGATATTGAAGATTCCGTAAAATCTGAAATCAGTGGCGTTAATGAAATTTGTAGGAGATTAATTAAAAATCAGACAAGACTAAAAACTAATATTAATATAAGACTAAAGGCCTGAAAATAAAATTACATTTCAAAAAAGTTGTAAACAAAGTGGCGGAACATACCTGCAAATTTTTGTAAGCCAATTAATTCAAACTAAACTACCATGTTTACAAATGTCAATGACTTAAACGTGCGCACAGTATTTTACATTTTTGTAGCTTCAAACTCAGCCTAACGAAATTTACTATGTTTCTACACAAATCAATTTAAAACTTTACCACATTTTTACTGCGAGTAACAAATCCCTTACCGGAAACATGGTATTTGTTCCAAGTCTTCTTACACATACGATTATTTGAAAAATGAACGCCATCTAATGAAATAAATATGACACAACAGACAGGGGGTTATATAAATGAAAAATTAAAGCAATTAAAGAGTAGGGCAGTAAATAATTTATTTAAACCTTGTGAATGCAATTTGAAAGGTTTATACTTTTAACGGTTTAGTTAAAAAATCATTACAATCTGATTGCTCAAAGGTGTACGGGGTCGAAATGAAGCATTAGCAATGTGTCATTAGTCGATCACGCACGCGGGTATTTCAAAAGTTGCTTATACTATGGCAAGAGGAGCTCACTTGTTCGTGGAGTTTATCGTATGTGAACAAATGCTTTATCTAAAATTGACTATAATTTACATACAACACTAGTTATGTAATAATTAACAGATATTGCAGAGTTTAAATATAATTATTCGGTAATGTTGCAAAAAAAGAAAGTTATGATTTGGAAAATTTAATTCATGCACACCGCACAATGGGTGACCGTCCTTGAATAGATTTTAACAAAGGTACAATGCGTTGTATTGAGAAGCAAACTGTTCTAAGTACTGCTCCTGAACTTTAGCCTTTAATTTAAATTGGTGGATTATCAACCAGTAAAAACAGTAAAGACGAACTAGGCCAACGAGCTTTGATATACCACATGGATATAAAATAATGCAAAATTCCTTTAAATACATTTAACTCTTTTTTTACACGACTTCGAAATAGCACGGTCCACAAAGAAGGACAAATACATTTGTTTTGCACAAATTATTTATTCTAATACGAATTCCAATATAATTCTATAATTAAAATGGAATCAAGTTTTTAAGGTGGCTTACATAAAATATCGACACATGAAAGGTAAAATACGCATTATGTATTTGTATATACAAAAATAAAATACAATTGGGAGAATACGCGAATTTTATTAAATCAGCTGCATTTTATGGAGTTAAGCATTTCATAATTGAGTATAGGTACGTATTTTGTGTTCAAAGTGTTTAGTTTGTAGGTTGCAGAAAAAATTATTTGTAGTAATCAGTTTTACAACATTTACACATATTTTCAATATTCGTCCATATATGTAAACTTCGACAGTTGATGTTTAAACAAAAGTGTCTACGTTGATGGTGCCTTTAACGGTATAATTTGTGTTTTTGAACATTTTTTACAACTGACAAAGGTAATATTAATGTAAATATCCGGTTTTGAAAAGTTCTTTAGAACTGGTTCTTTCTTCATTTTACACGGTTGTTTGAAATTCTGAACCAATCTCCTTATTTTCATATATTTAGTGTCTATTTATACGCGGTTTTTTACACGTTTTTCGTTGAAAAAGATCTATCATGTAAAAAAAGATTTGAGTGTACCTTGTAAGAGTTCTTTATTCGAAATTTTCTAATATGTTAGTATCAACCCTTAATGGTACGAAAACTAAATGATTGGTTCTTATTTTTCGTATAATCCACCAGTGCTGGCATCAGTTGAATCACACAACTAAAATGGGAATCTTTATTCAGATTGTTTAACTGGAAAAATGCTCGCCACTGTCTACAGTATTCGAGGAGGGACGCTATCACAAGTATTTAATTTTATGTTTTTCAATCAGAAATAAGAAAACAAAGAGATGAGCCTTGTGAGTACATCCGTTACTTTCAACAACTTATATGAAAGCTATTTATGTAACTTTCCATGTTAAGGAATTCGCGGTGACTTAATTTTTTGTCGTTCTCTCTAGCAAAAACGCCTAAAATCTATCGACGATTGTTCTTACCTTTTGTTTCTATAATTAGATTTTATGTTCCGCATCTATTTTAAATGGAATGCATTTTACATGAATATGATTTTATATTTTTAACATCATTTTTAATTTGTATAAAGACGAATTTTCTTACATTAGTCCTTTTACAGATTTTAAATATACAAGGAGATTTTATTAAATGACTGAAATTTCCCCAAAATGAATTTACGGTACAAAAGTAATTTTTATAAATTTTTTCGAAATAAACAAACTGGAACAGAAGAAGTTTTGAGCAATTAAGCACATTATTAAAATGTATACGAATTAAACGGAGAATCTATAAGTTGCTTTATACGATTGAACTAAAACGGGATTTGATTATAAATGACTACAACTCTTATATTCGATTTGCCTTAAGTAATTTATAACGTAATTTGTGTCTATAACGCAGAGGATCATTTATCAAAGTAGTACAATGTAGTACACGTTATTCCATTTAGCTAACTGTAACTTTGCAATTTTATGAGGAATTTTATACAAAAATTTAGTAATGTCATACAGATCTTACAGCGTAAAAATAACAGAATATCAATAATATATCGTACGGAATGATGGAAGATGATAGTTATGGTAAGTAGTAATAGTTATAATGACGAATTAGTTATACATTTTATTTGGGATGCAAACAAAATAGTGTACGTTCTTATAACAGGTGATATAAGACATGAAACACACAAGAAGAGTCTTATACAACAATAGTTCAAAACCTAACGAGTTTCCTGAAAAAAATTAGTAAAGGTCAAAGCTTTGTCGCGGCCAAAGTCGGCAACTAATAGATATTTTTATTCGGGAGTTGTCTAGAATATAGTTCTTATTATACACAACAAAACAATGATTACCATTTTCGATAATATTAGTGATTAAGCCGTTTAATAAACCGTATTATATAAAATTGTAAATTCTACTAGGCAGACGAAGTGGCAAGACCTAAAGTTTTAGAATCTTGCTAGTCATTAAAACCGGTCAAATACAATGGAATTCGCAAATATTTGCAATGCTATTCACAAATGGTCGTAAATAGTTTACTAGTAGATTGATATCTATTGTTAGAGATTTTTAAATTTTACCTTATTCTTGGTATTTATGTAGACAATCATGTAAGGACTTATGTGTTTTTTATTATTTGTAAAAATTGTACCCGTTTGGATTTATTCATTTGTTGAGTTAATAGGTTATAATATTTATTAACGGTTATTATTTAAAATGTAAATTGAAACTACACGATTAACCATCATTTATTTACTGTAGATGACTGGAATTCTTGTGTATTGAGTCATTGATTAAACTTAATTCTGTTACAATTAATAGAAAGGTTGTCCAATTTTAAAATCGTAAAGACTTGCTTTGTTAATTCAAAGTAAGGGAGATTTTGTTTTAATGATAAAAATTATACGCAACAGCATTCAGTTTTCACAGTTATGAATGGTACTAGTCTTTCAATAATTTTTAAAATTTATGACCTTAAACGAATGGTGCGATGTAGGCGTCACCAATAAACCTTTCATTTCATGTAGTACTATCGTCTTATTTAACAATGTAAATAGTTGGGCCCCATAAAACTATTATTCTTTAATTTATAAAATTTACTGTTACGAGTATTACCATTTATTTAAATTTTCTAATTAATTAATTTCATTTTTTATTTTAAATTTTAAAATTTAAGCATGTTCTTAAATTTTCTTTATTTACCTATTTTGTGTTATATCCCACTTATCTTCGAAACTTGCTGCTAATAAGTGCAATAAAACAACCATCGTATTTATTCTATAAATTAACATGAATATTACACATTTAAATACAATAATTTGTTCTGCAACTTAATCGTTTTAAAACTGCAAAGCGAATTAAAGGTTGAGATTATATATTATTTTAATATCTATTTATCTAGCAAAATAAAGTCTTAGCGCCAACTATTTCCTTATACCATCATTATAATTTATGGCACCTGTAATAAACCATCTGTCATTATTCAGAATTATTTATATAATGGAATTACGTCAGTAAGAGCAAAATAATTTCAATGCAATGTTGCCAGAGTGCAACAACTTTAATGTACAATATCTCTAGCGATTGGCAAAAGCGAAAAAGTTATACCATCGTTTTTTGTTTATTTTTGATTTCATGCCACATGTTATAAGAATTTACACTATTTTCTTTAGACCCTGTATACAAAAAAAAGGTAGAAATTGTATAAAAAACTATTTTGAGGATATTGTTCCTATATATAGATCATAAAACTTTAAAAGACAATTTAGAATTAATAAGAATATCTTTGCTGACTTATCTGAGAAATTTTTGAGTTCCGAAGTGCAACAAGGAACGACTAATTTTATTTTTAATGCTATCATTTAATGTAGCATCATACGCTATATTAAATTTTGTCTTCTAAATTTAGTATACGCCATATCTCCTCGAATGGTTCCCCCGGTCGCATTACAATTATTTCTAATTATATTCGTGTATAATTTAGTTTGAAAAGATAAAACATTACTCCGATACAATCGTAATGAAGCATCATACTCGGGATAATTAACATCAACAATAACAGCCGGTCTTGCCAAGTGCAAATTTGCGATATTAGTGATTGCAAGTTGAATATGGAATGATTCTAAAATGAAGCTTGCATTGTCACCTCTCTGCTACCATTTTGATGGTGTTTCAGACATGGAAATTAAAATAGTTAAAATCATCCTTAAGCTGTGAAGTAAACCTTGGCATAAATTATTACATGTATTTTATTTACAATTCAAATTAGAATGGGATATTTTTGATTACTATGATGAAAAAAGCAATAAAATAAACTTAATGGTTGTTCACACTATGGTTAGTCATTGTCACATTCCAAGTATGTATTCTTGTTTAGACGTGAATTAGCATAAATTATTATTACATGTGTGTTCGTTTAACATTTGAATATAACATACAATATTTTGACTACTGTGATAAAATAAAACTTAAAAACATCATTAAATGAGAATGTACCCTGGGACTATCATAGAATGTTTAATAATATTTGTCCGATGAAATAAAAATAATTTAAGCACTACATTAAAGTGAATTTTGTAATAGGAGCGGTTATTAAAATCATTGTTAAAAATAATTATCGCATTACCAAAGTATATCTGAATTAGTATAAAATTACCATGCAATAGCTAAATAATTCTCATTTGATTTTTTTTTATTTAAAACAAGATTAGCATATACTTAATAAATTATTCATTTTACTATTATCCATGGTGAGTTTTTTAATTAGCATCCGTTGGATAGATTATTAAACTTTACAATTTACATTGTTGGACGTGTTTTTAAAAACCATTATACTTAATAAATTATTAATTACAAATTACAAGGTTTTTTAGTAGTATACGTTAAATAGGTTATTAAACTTTGCAATTTATATTTTATGGATGTATGTTTTTATTTAAACATAAAAATTTAATGAATTGTTCATTTTTTTACTAAGCTTAAGTTTTTAATAGCATACGTTAGGTTACTAAACTTCACGACTGATGTTTTTCTTATGGCAAGATAATTTATTATCAAATGCGTGTCTCTTTATTTAACCATTAATTATCATGTTAAGTTGGTAGATGATATTTTTTCTTCATTCACTTACTGTGTGAAAAGAGTTTGTGTGTATTTCACATAAACACGTAAATTTATTACATTTTTGACAGCTGTAATGTTGTTTTTAGTATGGTAAGATAAATATAGCGGTCTGTTAATTAGTTTATTTGCACATTAATTAGTATATTAAACAACCTTTTACAGCTGCTTCATCGGCGCGTGATAAAGTACTTTTTTACCAACTGAGAGCATTCACCAAGCTATAAATAGGCAGTGTTCGTTTAAATAGAGAATCAGTTTTGCAAATGTAACAACAGTTGTTGCAAGTTTTAGTGAGTGTATTTATTAATGCATGTATTAAGATCTATTTTATGGTTATGGTTAATATAGAGTATTTGTAGAAAATATGCATTGTAAAAATTAAATTACATTGGCAAACTTGTTAAAAACCCATTATTAAAATATGTCACCTAGAGGTAGACAAGCAATGCAAAATGTTAAAAATGAAAGTTGTAAACACAAAATTATTTGGGAGAAGTATTATTGGAGAATTAGTAGCGAGTGTTGTATTTTTCGCCAATAAAATTGGGGAGAATATAACAGATGGGAAAATAAATAACTTTAACGAAAATTATGCAGGAAATTATGCTTTAATTTTTCTGGGTTCAAAAAAAGTTGGAAAACCAATGGATATTCACTTAATAATTGAATTTAAAAAGATTAATTAATATTATTAAATAATAAGTCTAACCATCTGAGCTTACGTAATACTAACAATAAGTATGAAGAGTGTTTAATTTCAAATTAATTGTAACAGTTAATGCAAATTTCACTATTCAATGATCTAAACGTCTAAAACCTGATTTTTTGTAGTAGAACGAATTTATTAAAATTAATGAAACGCGCACCTAGTAGAATTTAAGAAAATTAATTAACAACAATTAGAAATAATTTTTAACGCAAATTTACTGATCAACGGTCTAAACGTTTAAAACTTGATTGCACGGTAAATAATACAGAATATTAAAAATGAAAGTTGTAAACAGAAAATGGGAGAGGGTTATTGCAGAATTAGAAGAATGTGTTGCATTCTTCCCTAATAGAATTGGAGAGAATATAACAGACAATATAAATAAATTTAATGCAAATTATGCAGAAAACTATTCCTTAACATTTCTGGGTTCCAAAATAGTAGCCAGGCCAATAAACGCTCATTTAATTGAATTTAAAAAAATCTGGTGTGAGATAACACATGTCTTCCTCTTACGTATATAGGTATGCAAATATGCAACTGTACAAAAATGTTTAAAATATTATTTACGTTTATTTTGGGAGTGATTATTGTAACGGTTACCCATCCAAGTTACTGAACACCCAAAACGCTACTTAACTCCATAGATTTTCTTTGATAACTCATTTCAACGCATTTTTGCAGCAAAACCGTTAAATTCGTATAAAATAGCATTAAAGACGTAAGAAAATCGCAAAAAAACTTAAAAATCACTAGAATAAAGTGGCACTTCCAGTCTTTTCATTTTAACTAAATTCTTGTCGTCTTCTATACAGAAGATAGGAAACTTGAATATAAAATTTCATTTCTATACGATGTTTACTTTTTGAGATCTTGTTTATAACTCATACTTTATGTACTTCCGGTGATTCGATTTTTAAACATTTATTAAAGAAACAGCGTCACTTATATAAAGTAGAAATAAGTAGCCAAGAAATATACTAGGTTTTAATAAAATCTTTAGAGATGATTTTAAGAAAATCACGAAAACCGAAAAATTTAGAGAATATCTAAAAATGATAGAAATAAAGTGGTACTTCTGGTTATTCAACTTTAACTAAATTTCTATGGTCTCCTGTACAGAAGATAAGAAACTGGAATATAAAATTTCATTTTTATATGATGTTTAGTTTTTTAGATATCTTGTTCATAAATAATACTTAAGGTACTTCCGATTATTCGATTTGCAAAGATGTAGTAAGTAAACCGCTTCGTTTATATAAAACGGAATTAAGTAGCCAAGGAATATACTAAATTTTAGTAAAATCGTTAGAGCTGAGTTTAAGAAAATCACGAAAAACGAAAAATTCACAAAATATCTAAAAATGATATTAAGTGTTACTTCCGGTTATTTGATTTTAACCAAATCCTTGATTTTACATACATAGATGTTTATAACCTCAAATATAAATTTTAATTTAGCTAGAAGTTTTTGTTTCAGTCATTTAATTCAGAACTAACGGTGAAAATACTTCCAGTTACGCGATTTAAGAAAAATTTCTGAATAACCCGTTCCGAGAAAATCTTAAAAAATCAAAAAATGACAATAGTAGAGTGGTACTTCTTGTTATCCGATTTTAGTGAAATTATTGCAGTGCAAGGGTGGATACAAACTTATTTATACATTTTTGTTTATCTACGACGTTTCGTTTTCGAGATATGTTCACAGGCACGCATACACAACACAAACACACGCAGATATACACACAAACCAATTTCTAAAAACATAATTTTCATACTCAGTGTATTCGAAAACGTGTATTTCCACTAAAATTTCGACATCGAAAATTTTGGACGAAAGCAATATTTTTTTTAACATATATTTCATATAGAGTAAGCAAAAGTAAAAATTAAGTAATAAATTAACCATCTGAGCCTACTTCTGTCGCAGGATCCCAGAGAAGGTGATATACCCAGCTTAGCTGAGGTAGTTGAGGAAATTTTGATAATTAACATCAACTAATTGTAATATTAAGTATAAAGAGTGTTTCATTAAGAATTAATTGTAACATTTAAGATGGTGAAATAAATAGATGGATTTATTAAAATTAAATGACGTTGGCAAATTTGATGTTAAACCCCTTATTAAAATATGTGACTTATAGGTATGCAAGCAATACAAAATATTAAAAATGAAGTCTGTAAACACTAAAATTATTTGATATCCTAGGGTCACTGATAAATTAGGTGTTGTAATATTTCTTAATATAATTGAAGAAAATGTAGTAGACGATGTTTAATAAAAATGATGCCAGATGTTTATTTTTTCTGGGTTCAAAAAAAGTTGGCAAGCCAATAGATCCACACTTAATTGAATTTAAGAAAGTAAAAATAAGTTTACAAATTGACTGAAGTTGCTAAAACTCAGTAACTACAACTAACAGTTGAATAGTATCTATAGAAGCATAAAAGAGAGTTATATTAATTTAGAAACCGATTCGTTAAGTTACTCGTATGACAACTAATATAGCAAGTATGGATGTAATCGATGTAATGTAACCGATATAAAAGTTTAAAATTCTCTGCTGAAAACAATGAAAACTGCATATAACATTCTACACGAAGATTATGAAAAGAAAGGAGTTATTTTGTTAGGCAAACTTAAGTGGTTCTTAAAATTGGTTAGAAAGAACGTGGCGTTAATTAAAGCGTTTTCACATCAAAATCGCTGCGTGTTGATGAGAAGCGTCATTATTAAGACAGCTCAAGCAGTACAAACTAGTGTTTAATCGATTACAACTTTCGCCGCAACAAATAACTAAAAGACAAAAGCGGCTTGATCGAATATGCTGACAGGAAATACAGTCAGCATTTAAAAATAGATTGAGAACTTGCAATGCGTATAAAAAGTTTAATTGTATTTTTAAGGTAAACACAACGTAACGAAAAATATACAAAATGAATAATATCAGTTTGAAGGAAAGGATTCAGGCTGGAATTTGATTAAGATCGACTCTTTGTATGTAAATATAAATAGCTGTGATAATCTACTACTTTACGGTTCTTCATATAATAATCTACCGCAAAGGATACAAAACAAATATGGTTGCACTAAAATAAGAAACCACACCGATAAGATCTGCTTTACTTGGTTTATTGTATCACCTCCATATCCATCAAATAAACATTCTAATAGAATATCTACGTATCCTCATTATTCTACAGTGCTAAACCTAGAGATATTGAATTTCATGTAGACATTCACTCAAATCAAATATCAAAGTTTTTAAAATAAGTCCAACAAATTCAAGAAATATTTATGGGTTAACGTTACGTAAAAACCAATACAGTGTTATACCATTACGTATTACGTTTTAAAGAAAGAGAAGAATGTCAATTTATTGCTTGTACAGATTGTGCACATGAATGAAGATGAAACGGAAAATCAAGACTTTAGTAATTGTGGCGATGACTTCGATAGCGATGGAAATATTGCAATAACAACAAATGCAGGTATAAGATTACTCTACTGTTGGATTAAAGATATTTCACGTCTTGTAGCTAGTGAATAGAATAAGAGTTGTTTCTCAACGAAGATCAATTAATGACTCCCACTATAAACTGTACTGAAATAAATAATTGTGAAATAAATTTGTGTAAACCTGACACACTTGTGAACTTTAAACTTTATCAAAACAAATAACTTGCACCTTTTGTTATTTATGGCGACTTTGAGTGTTTATTAAAAAATATTAAAGAATCTACTAGTAACAATACTTCAAACATAATTAAGTGTCAACATTATGAAGCTTGTAGTGCAGCTTATTGTTTACATTCTTCTTTTAATGATCCGCTATCGTATTATAGATCATATCGTAGAAATAATTGTCAGAAACGGTTTGTAAACGAACTTCGAAAACTTGTAGATGAATAGAAGCTATATTTTGATACAAATACTCCTATGGATGAGTTAGAAGCAATTTAAATATGCAATTTCAACTGTATGTCACATTTGTGAAACATTATTTAACGAGAGAGATGTTAAAATAAGGGATCGCTGTTATTTAACTGTGAGTGTTATATCCGTAATATTTCATAATCTTAGTGGATAGGATAGTCATCTGTTAATCAAGGAACTAGCAACCTATTTTCCCGTGCACCTTTCAGTTTTACCTATAAACAAACATCGATAAATTTTCTTTACGAAAACAACAAAATACAAATATTTAATTCAAGTTTACAAATTCCTTTAGATTTGTTGATTCTAAAATTAGTAAATTGGTTTCTTATTTATCGAATGAAGATTTTAAAACCTTAAAAGAACAAACCCAAATTTAAGCAAGGAAGATCTACAATTACCAACTAGAAACAGTGTTTTTCTGTATGACTATCTGGATAAATGGGATAAATTTAACAAAATTTTCTCCTGGGGAAATATTTTGTAATAATTTAACTGGAAAACATGTTTCTAATATTGATTAGGAACACGCACAAAAGATGTGGAATAAATTCAACATTTCTAATGTAGGCAACTATTCTGACCTCTATTAAGAGATTGATATGTTACTTTTAGCAGACGTATTTCAGCAATTTCGAAACAACTGTTATAATACATAAGGCTTGGATCGTATTCATTGTTATACGATTCCAGGATTCATACAGGATTCTATGCTAAAGTACACAAAAGTGAAGTTTGAGTTACTTTCTGATGTGGATATGTTGCTTTTCTTCGAGCGGAGGATTCGAGGTAATATCAGTCAATGCTGTAAACGTTATACTAAGGCTAAAAATAAACAATCTATATGCTCTAGCCATGAATAGGCCTTTACCTATGGGCGATTTTAAATGGCTTAGTGCTGAGGAAATCAAAGATTTATATATTAGATCGATACCTATGGATTCACAAACCGGGTATGTATTCGAAGTTTACCTAGAATACTCTAAGGAGCTGCATGATTTCATAACGGCCTTCCATTCTGTTTGGAACTCAGAAAACCGCCGAAGTCTAAAATAACTAATTCAATGATAATTATGCATGCTAAGAAGTGTTATACAATTCATTACAATAACCTTAAATCATGTTTGGCTGCTGGACTTAAACTTACAGTTATTCATACATTAATACAATTTAAGCAGTCCTATTGGATAAAAATTTATGTAAATCTTAACATTAAATTGCGAACTGCAGCTATAAACGATTTTATGAAGAATCTGTATTAATTGACGAATAAAAAAATATTTGAAAAAACTATTTAAAACGTTGGGAAGTATAGAATTAGTTTCTAAATGCAGCAGTAGACATGGAGTCTGTTATTACATAAGTTTACCGAGTTTTTATAGTAGAATCAATTTGAGTAATAACCTTATGATGGTCAAACTTAAATTAACTTTGGAAAGCCGACATATTGGATATTTCCAAGGAACTCGTACGATTTTCACTATAATTTTATGTTGAATAAGTGGAATCTGAAAAATTTAAGTCTTCAATGTACAGATACAGATTCTCGTATTTACGAAATAGCCTGTGATTACGTTTATTACTTTATGAAGCAGAATTTATATAAATTTGATACCTCCGAATATCCGATAAATACGGTATCGAAAGAGTAAAGAATAGAGTTTATGGAAAATGAAAGATGAAAATCGTGGTAAATAAATGACTCAATACGTTGGGCTAAAGTCTAACATGTACAGTCAAATCCACTGTAAATGTCCAGTTTACTTAAATGTTTTAAACATGGTCACATCTAATCACATTCTTTGTACTTGCTAAAGTGATTTTGATGGCTTAACGAGATAACAAAATCGTTTAAAGTGTAGGTATACATATAACTAATTTTTAGTAAACTGCTAGCGTTTAAATCAGCAAATGCGCATACTCTTTCATATAAATAAAGAAATCTTGTTTATTACTTAGTTTATACGATATAATTTTAATTAAATATTAAATTTTACACATTTTTTTTAAATATTGCCCATTTTTCTTTAAGAAAAATTACGTGTTGCAATTATTGTTGAAATTCTAATTTAAATATTACCTACATATCAATTATTTAGATTTATTTGGTTTGTCAAAAATTAGTTCTCAATAGTTTCTAGTCTATACGTTTTGAATTTATTTAGTTATTCATTTTCGTCAAAAACGGATGGAAAAATTAAAAACCATTAATATTTTGAAAACGGTAAAATTGACGTACCATTTAAAAAATGTTGGTTTAACACCTGTTAAGTTTTATAGATAGGGTAGGAATGTAGCAACACCCAGTGTATTAACAAGAGGTTTTTTTTTATAACTTTGAAAATTTATTTAGGTAAAATTAACAATTAATTGTTAATTATTTAGAAAGAATGACTGGTGTTTTCGTATAATTGTAGAATGTAGGGATATACCAGTCAAGTAT
>JAHWXV010946410.1:0-12309 GCA_024586415.1 Phrixothrix hirtus | reverse complement strand
TTACTTTAGGTTTCCACGGGATTTCCGGAAAGAAGGAACAACCTAATTTCTACATGGCATATGTTACACTCGCTCTGAGGTATACTTTTGACTAAGAATCAAGCGTGACAATATCCTAATAAGGATTTTATTAAAATACAATAATCTAAAGTACCCCTTTATTCTTGTGAGTTTTAGGTTTTTTGTGATTTCCTCGCAAACGGCTTCATCAATTTTTTAACATGCCACATTTTTTAAACATATCTTGCTCTTTTATGTGAACTCATCAGTTTCTCTGAGAAAATTCGTTAAACCGAGTTATCGAAGAAAATCTCTGGAATTAGGTAGTGTTTCGTGTGGCAAGTTAACTCCACTGGTGACAGTGGATAATAATATAACAATATAAATTAATATTTTAATGTTTTGCTTGAATTATTTACATACCTACCTAAGCAGCACTTTTAGTTATTAATACGTATTAATAACTCCTAAGTTGGTTACTATCCATTTCAACCATCCTAAAACGTTTTTATAACGTATATGTTACTAAAATGGGAAATAGCATATACTTATATGTTACTTGTTTATCACTGTTGCAATTACATTTCTCTAACTAGAAAGTTACGTGTTAATTCCGTTACAGTTTAGTCGTTGAAACTTGTAATTACTTTTCCCCCTTCTAATAACGTTGTTTCTATCTTACTCAAGTAACTTTGTAAAACATATTATATTGCTATCGTTTTCTATAGAACTTTATCATGAGGTTACAAGGTTACAAGTAAATAGTAAATACGGATGAATACTTCTATAGTAACCGAGAAAGTATAATACACGCGTAACATGTACAATGCTCCTAAAATAAAAACGAATGCCGGTTTGTTGATACTTGTAATTATAATACCACAATAAAATATGCGCGCCTCGTGAAATATTAGTATATATAAAAATAAACATTACAAAAATTATATAAAAAAACCACTGAAGTATTTAGAGTGAAAATATACAACATATTTTCACTAAGTTGTAAATATAATGTATCTGAGGTAAAAATAAATAAAATATTAACAAAATAATTTAAACAAAATGACATTATTCATTGATTAGTACTAATAGTTACGATAAAATATGGTGTTGTTTATATAAATACTTTGACGTTAAATTCTTTGTTTATTTTAGCGTTATTAGAACTTGTGTTTCAACTAGGAAAGCACTGAATTTGTAGTCGTTAGCAATAGCAACCAAAACGTTACAAAAACTTGACAAATGACTTGTAAGAAGCTACTTCTTCAAGGTACTAATTAAGTATTTAAGGATAGTTATTACTACTTACATTTTTACTATAAAGTTGACATATCTTAAGAGTAACTATGAATTATTTTTTTACGTTGCCAGGTACTTCTAATGCTACTGAAACGGATAATACTAGTTAATAATTATAAACGGTAAATTTTAAGATATTTTTACCGATAAAAAGGTGAATTAGGCAATTTTCACGTTCAATAGAGATATATGTAGCAGTTCGGTAATATTTACTGCGGTAAGGTAAATATTAACTCCAATTCCCGTTATAATTATTTACAGTGCTACTTGGGTAACTACTTTTTATTCAAATTTATAAATTATTTTTGATTTAAATTGTTACAAAATTTAATTATAAAAGTTTAATACACGTGTATAGGAAATTATAAATGAATGAATTATTTATACTTCTAAATTAATTTGATAGTTTTCAATGTAAGTGAATAGGAAAGTAACTAATATCAATCACTTCAAATTTTAACTTATAAAATTAATTTATATTGTGACTTAAATTTATATTTCTGTTTTCAGAAAAGTACGTCAGTATGGGTTAGCCTGCAGTTATTTGCTCAGATCTATAGCGGTTTTCCGTAATAGCTCTGTTCTGTTATGCAATGTAAGGGTGTGTGGTACGCAGGCCCTATAAGTACCGATATTCAAACTGCGCATTGATAACAGATTTTCAGAGTGTTAGTAATTTTGCCTTATTACCTTGGCATCCTAGGATCCTTTAGTGTCGTAGTTTTGTTTTGTCATAGGTGTTCATCACTTCTAACACATGAAGGATGGCAGTATCTCAGCCATTAGGTTTCATTCGAATAAGGCTGTGTAATGGTATAATTACACGTTATGTCTTTAACGGGTATATGAGATGCTACTTTCTCTGAACTTACGGTTGCACGTTGACTATCAGCGTGAAAATTAGCGTGGTTGGACGGTAACCATAAAATATCGAGATTAAGTCCGACACAATGTTGGGTAAAAATGGCCGTTTTTAGTGGGCACCATTCCGTAAATTAAGTCTAGATTATTATGAAGGAATTAAATAGCGAAGATTCTAATTCTAAATCCAATATCGAGAGCTACTTACGTCACTGGAGATATGGATCACCGTGTTCCGCAGAACTACAATGTTTGCTTACGTTATCTGTATAATTTAAATGAAAAAAGGTTAAATTGATAGAATTGTCCATAAACCTCCTAATGGGTGTCATTGAGTAAAAACAAGGCATTGATTTATTCATCTCGCCCATATTTATAAAAAATAAATTAACAATTTGCAGAAACACATTTACTTAGCACAACTAGTTTCACCGATTAAGCATCTTCATGCGGAAGCAATCTACAACAAATTATGAACAATCAAATTATAATATAAGTGAAGTTGATACAAGAAATATAATAGAAAATAAAAATATAATAGCTTAGAATTTTGTTTTTTAACATAAATAAGAAGGAAAAACATTACAACATAAATAATTATACAAATTAAATTAAATAATTTTACCTAAATTTAACATTAAATTTAATTATAAATAAAATAGAATTTTTGTCGAATGTAATGTATAACTTGCGAAGTAAGGAACAATAGTAAATGGCATATGAGAAATCTAATAAAAGATAAGTAATATCTATGGATGTCAGGACATGCAAAAATTGAATTGTATAATAAAATAAGTGAATACTAATCCAGTGGTTCTATGTACAATTCTAAGTGAAATAAGAAATATAAAAAGGATACATATGATGTAATTAAAAAATAAACGTATAACCAAGAGGCAAGAAAAAAGTAAAATATATGAGATTAAAAGGATAAAAATTAATTATAAATAACTTTTGAGAATGAAACTGGTAAAAACAAATTTAGGTTCAAACAAAATCAAAATACAAATTAATTTACAATAATTGAAATAGGAGTCATAAAAACTGTCTTAGCATTCCTGCCAATGAATGTTTAAATATTATCTCTGAAACACTGCAATTTTTCGTTATCAAACTCGCAAGTTAAAACCATTTATAATTTACTTTCATTAACTTTAGAACAAAATTCCTTTACATTTAATAACATTTATCGCCAAAAATAAATCTTGCAATGGGTAGTAACTTAATCACCCCTATTTTCAGAAATTCCATGGATCATTATGAAACCAAATTTTTAATGATAACATTAATTCCTCCAAAGTTAAATTTTCGAAACGTTATGTAGATGATATTTTTGTGATTTTTGAAGGCACATCTAATGAAGCCCATGTTTATTAGATTGGCTAAATTCCAACCACCCCAAAATCTAATTTACTATAGAGAGTTTAGACTTGAATAATTTCAGATGTGGCAATAAAGTAAAATTCAAAATTTTTAGAAAACTCACAGCTACTGACAGCTTATTAGATTATAATAGCGACCACCCTTTAGTATATAAAATGGCCGCGATTCGGTCATTATTTTTTAGATTATTCCAACTACCTTTAGATTTAGAATAAACCGGCTAAACTACGTTAAATATTACGATTGCATACCTAAAACCATTTTGGAAAAGGACTTCAGGATCACGAGAAAATAATTATTATATTTCGGAAATTAATTGTAAAATATTATTTAAGTACACACTTTATTACTGCCACCTATATATTTAATTAAAACAGTATTATATATTGCATTTATGATTAATGTATATTAAATTTAAATAACCGTTAATAAAATTTAAATAAAAATCGTTGTAAATTGTTGAGAACTGCTGACTTAATTGTCAATACTTGTTCTAAGCACCATTAAGCAGTTTTCAATTGTGAGAATTATTGTGCCTAGCCATAAGGTTCATTTTGTCAAATCATAGGTTATTATTATCTGCCTTTTAGTTTATAATTGCAAGACTTAATACTTTAGGGGACTTATTACTTTAGAAGGACTTTATTTACATCATTGCGGATATTACATGTATAATTAAAAGTTTTTGGCTAAATCATGTATTTTCTATTAGGATAAATTAAATTCAGGAATGTTCTTGTTTAGAAATCAAATACCTTACAATTTAGCTTTATTAAAACTTTTCATGTCATGGTCAAATTTAGTTTTAATGAAATTGCAATCCATATGTTAGGGCATTTCAAAGAATTTGCAATCTCTTCACAACTTAATTTCAATAATATGTTTATACTACCCCCAGAAATAATTTTGCTATATTTATTTACCTGAATGGAAGTGTTACCACAGACACTTAAACGATATCATTACAGTACTGTACTAAATTAAATGTATAATATTTTCTCTAATTCAGGGCACATTTAGAATTGCAGATAATGTTTGAAAACTTCACATAAGAACAATCTATTGCTATCAATTACTTTGTGTTATCGTAACTTTTAATAATTTTAAAATACTATGTTGTCTATCTCGTTTGGTAGGTGTTAAACAATTTTAATAAATTGCTTTATTACGTTATTATTTTACGTAATCTTTGTTTCGTTTTAGGATTGAGGTAGGCAAACTCGTTCGACTGTATTGATCCTTATCAACAAGTTCAGGGTCAAGACCCTTCTAAATAACGGACTCTAAATTTTACAGTTGCTTATTTACCCAAAAAGAAAATTAACATAATCTTTCTATTGAAAAATTGTTACGTTAGACCTCATCGAATTCACCAATATTATATGATTAACGACTTTGTTATATTTCACCAAGTAAGAAATATAAGCTTTACGCTATATACGTTTATTTAATAAAAATCAAATAAATAAATTTCAAACCAACAATAGTTTCATTTAAATATAATGCACATACATCTTAAAGAAAACATTCAATATTTATTACCTCCCTTCGGTTACTTCTCTATATAAATTATTATCACAGACTATAAACAGGTATTTACTGTAATATTATTGTTTACATTCGAGAAAGAACTCCTGGTTCTTTAAAAGTATTTATTCAATTTATTCAATTAAAGCAGAATTTAAAAATTAAATTAACAAGGAAGAAGTACCTTTGATTTTATTTGTTATTTAAGTTTATAAAACGATTTGATAAATACACTTACAGTTTAAGTTGTGTTTAAATTATCTTCGATTTAAAATAATTAGGTTTCCTTCGGACTATTCTATTCCAGGTACCCTTTAAAGTTACAATTCAAACTAGTGGTACTTCTTTACGGTAGCGGGTTTGAATGTTGAATTTATTTTCCTGTTTTTATTAGAAAAATTACATTTACGTTGACTTGTTTAACTCCAAGGCTTTTTAACTACACGATCATCCATACGTGCCACAAGTTAAGTTGGAATTTACATTTTTAACTTCAAAGGATCCAAAGTCGTCTAGTTCGCTTGATTAATACAACAGCGTAAAACCTTGCACAAGAAAAGATGATGCTTATCGCGTGTTCTGGCTTTTTATAATATTCGGACATCCCACTCCGATATTTTCTATAACCCAATAGGCATCTTCTAAATTTCAAATTATTGGTTTCGTGCTTGTTTTCCCCTTAGCGCTTCGATACTTCAACCCAGGTTGTTTTTTTATGACGACAGTAAATAGTACTTCTCTTTGGCGGCGTCTTTAACCCAAAAATTTCTGTGTAAAATGATTACTTGCATAATTTCATTTTATATCCCATTGTTTTGAAGTTTTTTTTACACTTATTTAAATCACTCTCGATCAGTTTATTACGGAGCACTTTGAAACTTGTAAAATTATTTATTTTTATAGCCTGAGAAAACTTAGTTTAACTTAATATTACTGGTTATTTTATATTACAGCAAAGTGTTTAGAAATTTACGTTAAATGGTAGCTTATTTAAATTTCTGATGTTAGAACAACGTAATTATTGAATTATTAATTTCGGTGTCTAACAACAATTTTATGTAAACCATCAATAACAGGACGCGAAATTTTATTATTGACAGCTTTATCAGTTATAAAAACTCAAATCTCTCTTCACTCAGATTTTAAAAACATCTAAATGAATTGCTTATTGTCGGTTATTTGCATCAGAACTTAACTTTTCATGTTGATAATGATCTTTAGCTAATATTAGGAAAGGATGGTATTATTACGTCGTACCACTTTAATTGTTCTAATCGTTGTTAAAAACTTTGCGATTATTTTAACTGTAATTTGTATGTCACCATTTGTTGATTTCAATTAATAAAAGAAAATTATCTCGGACTGTATCTTTCGCTTACTTGATATAACTATAATTTATTACCTCTGTTTCAATACTGTACGACAGTTTAGTATTTATAGAAACGAAATAGGTACATAATGTACTGTGTAGTGACGAATCGTAATACCTTTTACCTTTATTGGTTATTACTTATACGTATCAGCCTACTGGGTCTTGTTATAAACATATATTTAAAAGTTTTACTAAAAGTTATTTCGCTTATATTTTTATTTATTCAAGTAAACAGTTTGGTAGCTGTTGGGAAATTTCTAAATTAATTTAGGCTGTTCTTGAAATGCTTTACAAAATTTTATATGATCATCGATCCAATTTCCTTTTTTTAACTTCGCCGTCATGAACTAATGGAGGTACGTTATTAGAATAGGACAAAAACTTTACGTTGTGGGGTTCTCTGAACATATTTGTGTTAATTTTAATATGATATCTCTTTGTTTGTCTGTACCAGATTTTTTGTCTATTATAACTCAAAAACGACGTAATTTGGAAGTTACAAACTAGGGCAGGTTCTCATTAATTGAAAAGCTTTTGGCAGTGATCGGTAAAAGAAGTTGGTTGGGGTGAAAGATGGAATAAAAAATTTTCAAGATAGGATGTAGTTTTGATTATTCAGTGTGAAGAAGGCATTGTGTTCATCTGCTTCATTTTTGATTTGACTTCTCACAATAAACCGAAATTATCGTTGAAGTTTATATTTCATTTACTTATCAGGGATAGAGTTTATGACAATATTTCTAAAAGCTGATCCGTAAATAGAATTATCACTATATATTGCAGGGGTTTTGTAATTAAAATTTGACATATGAGTTATATACACTATATCCTATAAATTAATACCCAGAAGAGAAACGCTAGTTTTAAGGGGGAGTTTTAGTTATAGTCAAGGTTAAAAATTAATTAACTAAATTTCTCTTAAAACGTCTATATTTCGGCTGAAAATTTCAAGCCTTCTTCAAGCCGGTACTACAATATAATACATTTGGAGTACCTTAGGTTCAATATAAAAATAAAACACTTGCATGTGCTAGTTAGTACATTAACTTAAGATTTAAAAATAGTTATGGGAGTTATATAGTCAATCCAGAAATTTAACAAGACAATTTGTTCATATTAAACAATTTAATTTAATAAAATTAATCTTTCAAATAATTTGGTTATAAGATCACCACGATTGAATTAATATGTGACAGCTTGTTTCTGTATCCAAAGCACGAGTCGATGACGGTAAGTTTTTAGCACAAGAAAAATTTTAAAATATGCCTTCTCGGATATTGTATGATCGTGTGGGAAGTAAGAAACTTACTGGGAGCCGAAACATTTCCATACTTGTCTATATTCTGGTGGAAATGGCGAAACGATCATATTAGTTGAATCCATATCGACAAAGCACAATATTAATCCTAGAAGTTATATTTGTAGCTAATACTGTGTTTACGCACACAGTTCTTTATGTGATTCAAATGAGATTATTTAATAAAGTAACCTCAATGATAATTTTATTAGTTTATAAATTATGATCATTTTGAAAGCTTAGTGTGTTATAAAGCAAAAGACAAGTACTAAGCATTTATTTTTAAAATTATCCTAATTAGGGACGATTTTAAATAAAATTGTATCGATAAATATTTTATTAATCAACAATTTTAAATTAATAATTAGATATAAAGGATACTAAAGCACCGAAGAGCATTTGTATTAAAAATAAATTTTAAAAAAGTTCATTGATACAAATTATTACAGAACTCGGTTTTATAAATCTTAATTATTATTCATTTATATGCTGTTTTAAAAAATCTAAAAACGTACACCTAAATTTTATTATGCAAATTTTTTAAAGTAATTTTCTCACTTTAAAGTATTTAAATTATATCTGAATTACCATTCTAAAGTAAATTGTCGCTTATTAGAAGGATTTTTTTAAATGTGTAGCTAAGTATTTAGCCGTATTCCAAGCTTTATGTATCAAATATTTTATGCTGGCTTATATTACTTAGTGACCACATAACCATCCATCTCGTCTTTTTAATTACTCATAATGTGGCTTTTAAAACTTGGCGACTCAGACATCATAAACATTAAAGTTACTAACGTTAAAGAGCTTTATAACGTTGCATCATTATATTTCTGCTAACATTTAACGATAACGTGTTGTAAAATTTGTTCACAAAGAGCTACACGTACCTATATTTAACTTCACCTGGTTTTGCGAGTATCTACCTCAGAAAGCAGGTACAGGATTTACTTATATTAATTTATTTCAAGGCACACGAGCTCTAACTACAATTTTAGGAAAATATTACAAAATAATACTTTGTGGCTGAAAAATAAATTTTTACTTCGCTGTAAGTTACGAGTATATTTCCTTGTTCACAACTGTATTACTGATACCAACGCAAATACATCAAAATTGAAGAATAAGTAAATACCAATGTTATCTATGTAGTACATTTATATTATTAAATCATAACAACAAATTTGTACAGGGTGACTTACTTGTATGCAGTTCAATATCTCAGAAGTAATAGTTGTAAGATCTAAAATAACGCATGAAACAATAAAACTCATTTGCTTTTTGGATGATGTTATCAAGGATAAATCAAAGTTAATTTTTAACTGAAAGTTCCAACTTATGCGACTGACTATCGTAGTATAAATTTAAAATCGTGCCGGTTTTACTATGGCATAATTAATCTCGTTAAGCGGTTTCCAAGCTATTCAAATACCATCAGTAAAGGGGTTATAATGACCAATTGACCTTGAAATTGATATTTCTCACTGCATAATTTGAAATCTTACTACTTTTGTCTGTGATTTTCATTTTAAAATTGCATTGTTTACGTGGAATTTTATGATATCCAAATTTTAGCGCAGCCAAGATAACTTAAAAAATAAATAATGATAAGTCTTTTCCCGTCTTTGTTATTCCTGAAATTTATTCAAATAATTGAGTCATACAATTGGCACATTTCGAACAGTTACATTCATTCCATAGATTTGATTACTCACATAATAAGGATGTCTAAGAACAAATTATCCGTGATCATTTATTGCGCGAGTCAAAACTTGACTACAACGCATCAAAGAACTGTCAAAAGATTTATTTGTCATTCGTAGAAAATACAGTTAAGGAACGAACTTCTCATACCTGGTTTCACAAACTTGCCTCAGATGAAAACTTTATGTACGTGTTTGGTGGACTTCTGCAGGGATCATTCATTATAAGCTTTTAAATGGAGGAGAAATCATCACTGATACCATCTATCGTTACCAAACTGGAACAAACTTTAGAGGATTAGTCGAAAACACAGCTAGTATTAACACACAGGGAATGTCTTATTGCTCCAAGACAACGCCTCATATAATATTGAAGCATCTTCATTCCATAAGCCGTTAATTAATGATCTGAATTTAACCATTCGTAATGCTTAAATAAACTGGGTTAAAAATGCAAAAGGATTTTGCACTCTTAATATTGAATAAGGTAGGGAAAAGTTTATAATATAAAAGTTCTTAGAGACTCCCAAAATACTCGGCCTTTATGCCATGTATAAACAAGAACAATGAATTAAATCTAAGTCAACTGGCAAGATATGTAAATGTTGATGATGATGTAATAATGGATATGAATATGATGTCTAAATTTGCATTCATGTTAGATTTGAAGATTTGGATCTCCATGCATAGAGGAGATGGCCATGGGATAAACGAAATACTTATGAAGGAAGTAACAGTTTACCGACCTACCAGATAAAGGCTTTCGAGTAGCATGCATAGAAACCTTAGGAGCTACATTGGGAGCATTGGCCATGGAATTGTAATTGTAAGAGTAGAGTCGAAGGAAACGGTACTTATGCAGTTGATAGATTTCTGTCTTCGCTATAATTTTGAAGAAAGCCATTGAACTACAGTTGTGTCTAAAAGTATCATTAGTTGTACGTCGCACGAAGGCCACTGAAAATGTTGTGCCTATGGAGTACTTAATCGAGCATATCGATAGCAGTTTGACTCAAGAACAAAAGAGGAAGTCTGGCTATTAGATTGAATGATACGCTAACATCTTCGCCACGGAAGATAGATTGATGGCAATATCTGCTAATGAGCTAATAAGCTAATGAAAAAGGAGCCTGCCGCCCTTCAAACCAGGAGAAACTAAAAGGATAAACCAAGTCATATCCAATTAAGGGATTACCGAATCGTCCAATAATCCATAAGCGACGCAAGTTGTGATGGTAAAGAAGAAATGTGGGTCATGGTCGCTTAAAAAACGTACAAAAATGGTCAGCTATCCCACTGAGGATCGATGACACGTTGAATAAATTTTACTACTCCAACTGGTTCATCACTTAAGAGATAAAAACTTAGATATTAGTAAGTCATTATAAAGCGTGAATATCGCTATTGGATCGGGGCCCTAGAAGTTCACTGTAACACTATTTGATCTATAGAATACAATAGTAACGTTTGAAATATTGTTGGAGCTTATCAGAAACGCATGTCTCGGCAAACTTGTCTAATTTACTTAGATGTTGGGATAGTTATCGAAAAATCTTTCGATAAACATCTTAAAGATATTGAAGAAGTGTTTTAAAGATTTCGCGGTAACAATCACTTTCAGAACGAAGTTTAGTACTTGGATTATGTAGTTTCTGAAAAACAACGTAGCAGCTCATCAGCAGAATATTAGGGCAGTATAAAACTGGTAACAATCAAAGCATAAATACGAATTAGGGTGATTGATCAAACTATCTACAAACCACGGATTTTTACAATTAAAAATAAACTACATCTAAGGGATGCATTATTTTTAAAATCATTGTACCTATTTACAAACTAGTTTGAAATTTTAATGGCTAATACAACTATGTTCTTACGTATAACTAAAATTATTGAAGACTCTTCCAGTCGTACCGGTTACAGTAGTGTTATAAGCTTCGGTCTTGTTAAAATAATTGCTAAAATTTTATTTAAATTGTTTGTAATAACTTGATGTTAACAATTGTAAACACTTCTTGATTGTTAACTAATGTAGTTGAAAAAGATATCCAAATCCTTTAACTATTCTTCTTCTCCTAGATTCTTCTTAATATTGTTTATAGTAAAATCCAATTTTACTTTATTTACTTTTTTTGTTTATTGACCCGAACTTGTTTCAGGTTACACCGTCGTACTTTGATCAACTTAGATCAATTTAATTATTATTTATAATGAGCAGCATGACGTGCACTTTCAATAGTCAAAATGCTACCGCAAATTAGTGAAGATTTATAAGAAGAAACTGTCGAATAAGCATTATTTTAAAAATTTGCCAATCTTTCAATGGGCATAACATCTTAACTATGGGATAGATTTGAACTTTGAAAACATATTCTTGCTTCAAATTGATGAAATCGTCTCTCTACAAAACCTCAATGAATAATTTTACAATTTTTTGAAATTTTTGGTGTCCAATTTGTAAAACACCAAAATGGTTTGTGGCCATGATAAATATTTTTAACATTTGTTACAATTTGTCCAAAATTTCGAAGAAATGGATAGAAAATACCCCAATAATAATGTACAGCTCCTGGTGATTAATATTTCCATAATTATTTTGAAGAAAATTGTGTTTTTTGAACGTATAATGCATGTAAAGATTCACACACTTTGTTTTTATATTACGCTGTTATTATCTTATAATGTTTAAATGTTTATATTGTAACCTTTATTTACATGTTTTTAACATATGCATTAATTAATTTTATCCCTTTAGTTAGAAGGTTTGAGGAGTTAACCTCAAATTTTTATATTTATTTAAATTATTACAATTAGTTAATGCAAATGTTCAGATATTTCATCTGCATGGGTTTACTAACATAGTATTC
>JAHWXV010946396.1:0-10198 GCA_024586415.1 Phrixothrix hirtus | reverse complement strand
ATCTTGGCTTGACATTCTAATTACAAATGATCCTTTTTGCACTAAAATAATATAAAATACGATATAAAGCGCTCAATGTTGCGGGTTTCTTTAGTCCGTTGCTATTTTATTAATTGCATTAGAAAGTGGCAAGTTAATTCTTTGTTTGAATTTTTTCAGGTATAATAGATTATGCTAATACTATTTTTATAAATGTCTGTAAGGAAGATGTTCCAACATAAACCCCACCATTGAGACACTTCTATACTCACAAATTATAAAATGGCACCGAGCCAAAAAAACTCTTAAGATTGAGCGTTTTGTATCATATTTTATATTATTTTAACGCAAAATATTCATTTGTAATTAGAATGTCAAATAAAGATTGAAATTTACAGTGCATAATACAATTTATAAGAAATTTATTTAAAAGAACAACTATCGTTGCATCACGACTATGGTATAATATTATACATATATCCAACTCAAATAATATGGGTTGCCAGTCAATTATTGGTAAAAATTTTGGGAGCGATTAACCCACCTTAAAATATGCAACAATCATTCTAAGAAAATTTTACAGAAACTATTCCCCTGCCGTTTTTAACCCTACCAAAGGTAGAATATTCATTTCTCATAGAAAAATGAACCAAAGTATATAAAATTTCTTACACTTTCATGATTGATGAAGTTCAATAACTTAAATTAAACTAAAATGGTGTAACTGGCACCAGAACAGATATCAAAAACGGCAAATATTCAAGTCAACGACTTTATGATGTTAGTACTATTTTCTGGACAATCAATAAATATTAATGTGCAAGGTTTCAAAATACTATCGAAGTAGCATTGCCTAAATACATTATTTCACAATTTTTCTTCAAAATTCAAAACATTGCGAATTCTTTCACTTCTTCCTCAATTAGCTTTCTCTCAGAAACTATTGTGACGCCAGCTCTTATTTTAACGGCGCTAACTTAGAAGAACATGGATGCAAAATATTTAGACAAAATTCAACTATGGTGTAAACTTTTCCTTTTTCTTTAATCGGTCTTATCTCGGAAACGGTTGTAGTGCTAGCTCTTATTTTGACGGAGATAGTTCAAAAGAACATATATGCAAAATATTTCGACAAAATTCAACGATGGCAAACTTTTTTTTTTCTTAAATTGGCTTTATCTCAAAAACCATTGTGGCGCTAGCTCTTAATTTGGCGGCACTAGTTTGCGCTAGGTGAATATAACATGGCGCTAGAGTTTCAAAGATGTTAGGTGCCATGGCCAAAAAAGCACTAACCTTGTGCCACCCAACTGTAATTGTTAATAACTTTACAAATATTTTGGCGCTCGCTTTAGCTTTATGTCGCTAGATTAGCGATTTCAAATCCTAAATTGTAACGTATCTTGTTTAATTTTACATGATTGTACAATTTTTTGCAAGCGGATATTATGATTAACAGGAAATCTGTTCATTTTAATATTTGGCGAATTTTTTTTATCGCATAGTGGCAAATATTTACTGGCATTGCAGATTCTATTTAAATTAATTAGAAATACTACTATACCAAAAACTAATGAAATATGTGATTGTTTTAAAGGGTTCTGAATATTTTAGCATTCAATATTCGAACTTTTAAGGGTCTACTTGTTTGTTTATAATTAGCCCGAGAACAATTTAATGCATCTGGCGCCACGTGATCTAAGATGACCATAATTTTATAAAATCAAAATAAACAAGGCGTCTAAACGTCTGGTAAACTTAATAGGCACCTGCCTACTTTTAACTGCTTTTTATGAACTAACTTAAATTGCTATTTTTAACTAGGTTATTAATTAGCAATTAAAATAGGTTACTTTGTCTTAATTTTATATATATATATATATATACATATATATATATATATATATATATACACACACAAGTACCTACTTTATAATCGGAGTATGTAAAGTGGGAGCTTTGTATCATAATTATGTATATATTTGAAATCGTTTCTAAACAAATTAGAACAGTGAATAATTTAATATAAAAAGGGTTATTACTTTTGTGGCATAATTTGTGAAATTAAAATAAATTGGGAACAAATTCATTACTTCATAATGCAAACAATCGTTTCGGGCGAACTTAATAAATATAAATACAAGTATTTTCGGCGTCCTCGTATTACTAACACGAGTAATGGCGTACTTAGAATGAAGTAAACCGTGAATGCAGAGCCACCTAATGTTCGCCGGAATTTTGCGGTTTCCAAAGGCGTGAGCAATCTGTTTATATAAAATCAATGTTGATACGAAAAGTGAACCAAAATTTAATGAATTCAAAAGATTTTTCCATGTAAATGCTATACCCTTGAGTAATATCCGCTCCGTTGCTACTGACGGTAATGGTAGGACGACATTGAGACTTTCTAGCACACCTAAAACAAATTATACCGAATTTATTATTTGTCATTCATAGACAACATTTATTCGCCAAAAATCTTAATGAACACGTGCATGCCTCACTAGATTATGTAATTAGAACAGTTGATGCAATCAAAAAGAATGCCTTGAATGAGAGGTTATTTACTCAACTTTGTTTGGATAATGATGAAAATTATAATGGTTTACTACTTAACACGGAGATTCGTTTGTTATCTAAAAGTTCATGTTGGGACCGATTTTAAGCACTTTTTAATTCAGTGTTGGAATTTCTGGAAATTTAGTTAATTCAAAAAATGGCAGAGCTTATATAACTGACTTATTTTCCAAGTTTAACGAAACAAATTTGAAGCTACAAGATGATCAGTTAAATTTAAACAAAACTAAAAGTATAGTATCTGCGTTTGTTGAAAAACTTTTTCTATATAAACAAAACTTGGGGAGAGGAGAATGCTCTCAGTTTCCAAATCTTTCAAAATTGCAAAATCGAGGATTTGAAGACATTTTTCACTTGGTTATACCCGATTGGGTGTTGGACCCTTTTGCAAGTAGACCTAAAAGCTCAGATGAATCCATACTACAGAAGCAAGTTATTGAATTATCCACAAATGAGTAGTTAAAATCAATGTTTGAACAAGGATATCACAAATTCTGGTTACAAAAACAGATACCAATTTTATATCCTATATTATAGGCCACAGTGTAGAAGTTGTTGATTGCTTTACCTTGTTCCTATTTAGTAGAACGGGGATTTAGTGCAGTTATGAGCCTTATCGCGAAAAAAGAAATCGACTGCAAATTAGTGTTCGCGGACACTTACGACTGTTACTCACATGTTACTTACATGTTACTCATATCATCTCATCAGTTTACCTATCTCATTGAAAAAAATGTGTTTTTATATTTTAAAGCAAAAGTTATAATTTGACACTTTTTTATTTCTATATTTTGACCTCTTTATAAATTTTGTTTTGAGTTTTTCTTGATTTGAGGTAGAGGGTCAATTATTGAATTTTAAAAAATAGAATTTATTTAAAAACGCTACGTTTCGCCAACTGTGTTGGCTTAACAACTACGAAAAGAATACGTTCTTCAAACATATAAATTTGTTGATGAAGCCAACTGTGTTGGCGAAACGTTGAGTTTTTAAATAAATTTTATTTTTTACTATTCAATAATTGACCCACTACCTTTAATCAACAAAAACTTCAAGCGCTATAATTTCAATAAATACTACTTCAGATATCACAATGTTTTATTTATATTTTATTTTTACGTCAACATTTACCATTCAGGACAACAAAGTTAAATTTGAAAATTTTCTATTATGTATTGAAACAGAGTTATTTCACTTGGGGGTTCATGGTCAAGTTTTTGGTATAAAAAGGGGTCCATGGGCACAGTAAGTTTAGGAACCACTGATCTAGACCTTGTCATATATACGTCTTTTGGGATTTACTTTCTTTTATTCAACAGTCACTCGGTCAGTTACGGCTGCCTTCAAATCGTTTGCGTTTTAAAATCTATTCAGTGATAAAACACCAAAACATAAGTGACCTTATTCGGCCATTTTTTGTAGGTAATCTGTTTATCTCAGAAATATGTAAACTTGATCTTCCTTTTCCTATTTCGAGAAAGTTGGTATTAGTGCATTACAAAATATTAATTTTGATCTCAGGGCGTTTTGCTGACACTATTAGATATAAAGGCTATGCATGCAGTTGAATAAAAATTAAAATTAGGCATTAAAGAAAAGAAATAGTTATTGTAATTATTTGTAGCAAATAAATTTTAAGTTATATATAAACCGCGGCTATGGGAGAGAAATTATTTAAATCCTATGATACAAAAATGTGCTTTACATAATATAATTCTGTTTAATACGCGGTAACACGAGTTAGATAGATTGCGCTATAAGATTCCCAACACCCTATACGTTACGTAACAGTTGGAAACTATGCAGTAGTTGCATCTCCTTATAATAGTTTAAAAAAGTTATTTTACATATCGTTATTTTAATTTTATTGTTATTTATAGCGTGACCTCCTGATTAATTACTAAACAAAAGAGGTGAGTTCTCTAAAGATCCTAGAGCAAAAGTGTACAAGGACTTTAATTTTACATGTTTTATTGAATGTAGTATTTAGACAAGGTTAAAAAAGAGAAAGTTTTAATTATGGTATAATTTGGATTATCGCGTTTTTTCTCTCGGGTAATTACAACGATATAAAAAGCAAAACTAAGAATGTGAGCTTATCGTATGCATTAATTGGATTTAGAGGTTTAAGTGACAAACAAAACCTGTTAGATAATTTGTTACACACCATCAGAATGATTTATATAACTTAACAACTTAATTTACTAATTACTGTTTTTTAATATATCATCTCTTTCACCATTAGTCACGTTCGATTATTACGAAAATAACAAAGGCGCGATCAAACTAGTATACAATTAAAAGTTAAAATATATTCTATGAAAGCTACAAATATTTATAAAATTAAAATAACGTATCAAAATTTTTACCACATTTACGTAAGATGAAATTTTAAAGATGTAAGGTTTCTTAATATAATTTTTGGAAAACTTTCATTATACGATTACAAGAAATTTCGCTCATAAATTTTAGGAACTAAGCAGATAAATGGGCATAGCTTTAAATAAGTATATTAACTGGTAATTTTTACATTGAATCCCAAGCTTATACGAGGTCTATTGTCGTGTCTAACTAGTAGGTCATGAATGTTTTGTGCAAATGCCATTACAGAAGTTTAAGTCTAATATACTAGGATCGTTTAGCAATTATTTTATTTAATATTTGGAAATACTACACTTTATTTAGTATCTGTATATACAAAAAATTGGAATTTTCTTAAGTATTTCATAGGAAAATAAATTATTGAAGTTGAAAATTTAATCGGAGCTATGACGTCTTAGAATCCGTTGTTGTATGCATTGTACTTTGATAATAGTAGGCGATCGAATTGCGGCCGCCTCCGTATGTTTATTTATAATACGATAAATGTGCAGACATATGAGTCCAATTTCATATATACTGACTTCCATAACAATAGCAACACATGGAAGCAGTTGATCAATCTTGATGAAAGTTTCAGGAAATGCCTATTTTGATGAAACAAAGTAATGATTAAAATTTGAATAAAATCTAATTATCGGTTGTTGTTATTTTCTTAATTTATTTGTTTGCACGTAGTAACAATTACATTTTGCTAATTCTTTGTCTACTATTGCCTTTTGAACATTTAAGAATGCCAAGAGTTCGCCCCCGTGAAAATTATCGGCAATTAAATGTCTTTAACGCTACCGCTTTGTTGGTATGAGAGATGTCGGACTTTCGCTAAGAGATATTACTGGCCGTGTAAATCGTGATGTTGCAACGATGATATAATATAGGTCCAGATGGTTCGGTAAAGGGTTTAACAACATTTCCATGGACCTGGACGTCCCTGAAGGGCTACAGATCATGAAGAACCTCCTTTAAGACTTTTAGCTACAAAAGACAGGCTTTCCACAACTCGATTAATTGCAATAGACTGGATGGGAGATGTAGGACGCAGAATGTTAATGTCATATACTTATCGCCGAATAAAATCTTATGGACTGTATTCTTACCGTCTATTTTTGTGTCTTTCACTGACCCCATTTCAACATGCCCGCAGACTAGAATGGAGTAACGAAAGCGAGAATTTGGTACAAGAATGGCATCGAATTGTGTCCAATGACGAGTCTCGATTTTGTTTGTGGGACCACGACGGTTGTAGGAGAGTCAGGAAGATGTGTGGAGAACGTAAAATTTCAATATTTGTTGTGGAACGCAATACAGCCCTCACACTAGGACTGGGCTTATATATATTATGATAACTAATCATCCTTTGCCTTCATTAACGGTAAGTTAAACGCAGCCGATTACATTTCCAATGTGCTAGAATCTGTTCGACTTCTATATATTCGGGGGTTCGAAAATAGTATTTTCCAACAAGATAATGCGCGCTTACATTTGGCACGGGCTACAACACGTCTGTTGAAAGAAGCTAACATTGTCGTCCTTCAATCGTCTGCTTGTTCGCCTGATTTTTTACCCACTGAACATATATAGGATGTGATCGGTAGGCAGCTGAATGGTTTACCACACCCTCCAGACGATTTGCACCTTCTCCGTCTGCGGATTCGGGAAACTTGGAATGATTTACCACTAGTCAATATTGATCACTTGATTGACAGCATGCCCCATCATCTAAAGTGTGTTTTAAACAGTGGCGGAGAAGTTCATTGAAAAAACTTTTTGTATTTCTGTTCTTTTGTTTTCAGATTTTAATCGTTCGTTTGTAGTGATAAATTACGTCGCCTATAATAATTTCAATAAAATCGTTCAAGTAATTCTAGGTGTTGTATTTTTAATGGAAGTCACTATACAGGGTGTCCAGAAACAAAACCAAGAGGTTAAAATCTAGAGCTCATTTTATGACGATTTAACCTTAATCGCCTCATCCGAAAGTACTTCCCAACAGAGCTACATCGTTTTAAAGATGGTGCCTTGTAGGGGCTTTCCTTAAAATTTCTTGAGAACACTTTTATGTATAAAAATGCAAATTTCTACATGTAGAGTAATGAAAATTTTCGATTATCTGAGATAAATGAATACTTTGAATTCACACCAGGGGCGTTCATTTGGGGGTAGTTGTCCACATTTTAGATGATAATCTTTTCATTTTTTAATTTTTTGTCTTGAAGTTGACAGATTTATATAACTTCAACATTTTTATAAATAAAAGGTATTCTTGTTTCAAGTCGGTAAACTTCAACGTTTTCGAGAAAAACCTACTTGAAAATGTTTTGCTATGACTAACAATAAATAATAACAAAACACTCTAGTCGAAGTATTCTTTGTAAAAATAATCTAAAAACGTTAGTTGTTGACGTTTATTAATACAGTACGCAGTTTTCTGTTATTTAGTTGCACATATCATTTTATGTGAATAATAAATAAAATCAAATATGTTTTCCAACGAAGAGTACGCAGACATGCATTTAGTGTATGGCGAATAGCATTGTAACACCCAGGCAGCGCAAACAGATACGTGAAAAAGTACCCCAACAGAACATGCACGCGCCATTCAACATTTGCAGCCCTTCATCGAGGATTAACACAAACTGGCTCAATGATCCCTAAGAAAAATTAAACAGGGAGATTAATATCTCAAGGTTACAAAGAAAATATTCTAATGGAAATTGAAGGTAATCCTGAAATTAGTGATTAGTGTAAGGTTTTTGGTTACAATGTATCTCACCACTTCAAAATCGTCTGTGTGGAATATTTTGCATAAAGAAGGTTTACATCCGTTCAATTTTACAAAAGTTCAGGCCTTGTTAGAAGAAGATTTTCCAAGACTAGTTAAATTTTCCACAAGGATGCACTTTCAAAAAAATCTAAATCGTAATTATTTTTCACATATTTTATTCTGAGACGAATCAACATTCACTAGAGATGGAATTTTCAATTTCCACAATGACCATTTTTATTCATATGTTGGTGAAAATCCGTATGCTGCTAAAGTAACCAGACATCAGCAACGATTCAGTATAAATGTTTGGATAGGTGTACTTGACAATATTCTGCTTGAACAAGTGGAACCATTATTTAAATTTCCTGATGAACATATTACCGAATTTATTGAATGAGGTACCTCTAAATATTCGCCAAAATTTGTGGTTTTTAGATGATGGGTATCCAGCTCATTTCAGCAGAAGTGTTCGTCAGTTCTTGGATAATACTTATGGGGATCAGTCGATTGAGCAGAGTGGTGCAATTTCTTGGCTACCAAGGTCTCCTGATTTAAATCCCTGTGATTTTTGTATGTGGAGCTACTTAAAATCACATATTTATTATGTTCCCATAGTAAGTCGCGAACACCTCCGGGAAAGGATTAATAATGGATGCGTAGGATTTAGGAATTAATTTGGAATTTATTCAAAATTACAGCGCTCTTTTGATAAAAGAATAAATTTGTATATCGGAACGAATGGCCATCACAGAGAACATCTTTTGTAATTTATGTTTTTATTGTTTCTTCTTTTGAAATTTAATTTTTTACTTAGACTAGAGAATTTTGTTATTATTAATTATTAGTCATAACAAAATATTTTAAAGTAGGTTTTCCTCGAAAACGGTGGCGTTTAGCGACTTGGAACAAGAATATCCTTTATTTATAATAATGTCGAGGTTATATAAATCTGTTAACTTCAAAGCAAATAATTAAAAAATTAAAAAATTATTAGCTAAAATGTGGGAAACTGCCCCGAAATTATACGCCCACGGCGGGAATTTAAAGTCTTCATTTACCTCAGAAAATCGGGAGTTTCCATTACTCTACATGTAGAAATTTTTATTTTTTTACATAAAAGAGACGTCGCAAAGTTTTAAGAAAACTGCCTACAAGGTTCACTCTTTAAAACGATTTAGCTCTGTTAGGAAGTACTTTCGTATAAGATGATTTAGGTCAAATCGTCATAAAATGAGCTTTAGTATTTAACCCCTTGGTTTGTCGATTTTGGGTTTGGACATCCTGTACATTAATCTAAATTTCGTCAAAATGTTGATTTGGTCATTTTATTAGCAAAACAACTTTAACAATGTTTATTGAGTATGAAATTACAACATTGTAGCATAAATTAATAGACAGTAAAAATTAAAACAATTAATTAATTTAAAAATATAAGAAGAGGTTCCAATTTCATATGAAGTTGTCCATTTTCACATCTAATAATAATAATAATCTATCTAATAGAAACATCTGGAAAACGCTGATGTGTAAACAGTTTATAGTCTTTGTTTGTTTTGATTTTGCTATTTACTGTAAATTCCTAGTAAATATGGTCACAAGTAAACTTTTATTGTTAGAAGTGCGTGATATTATTAAATTATGGAAAATTTGTAATAATGTGTACCAAATTTCTAACTATTTATATTTAACGCGATTAACGGTTCAAAATATCATTAGCCATCAAAAAACTACGAAAAGTGTAGCCGTGCAATACAAATGGACGATGCACGTGCGAAGTACTTACATAAAAATTACCCCAAATGTTACAGAATCAAACGTCAGCTACTACAGTGTGGGAGTACATGAATAAGCAGGATATGAATTTGTAAGGTACACATTTTGGATTTGTCCGTAATTTTTTTAATTATAAATTTCTTAGACTACAGAGAAACCTGTATTAATGGAAATCCAAAAGAGAAACGACTAGTTTGGGTTAAGCATCGTTGAAACTGTACTCAGTGTCAATAGTGTGATGAATTCCGTTTCGAGGTTGTTGTTGGAGACTGCAAAAATGCTTTGTTAGAATAAGAAATGAAGCATTTAATTGTGGTTGTTTGGTGCGTAAAATACAATTTCCAAGGATAGCAGTGGTGTGTGGAATTATATCCGCTAGAGAAGCATATATGGCAATTCTTAAAGATTGACTTTGCCGTCTATCCCACTCTTAAAGATTTTTAAGGGTAATTGAATGTTACAACATGATCGTCCAGCATGCTAATGGCTATCAAAAAGAACATGCCGGTTTTTGACTGCCCATCTAGCCGCCCAAATTTATCCCCAATCTAGACTAGATAGTTTATTAAGAAGAAGAGTCTAAGACAAAATTTAGCTCGAACCATAGAAAACTTCAGTGGCGACTCGTGAATTCTGAAAGAGGGTGGGCACAAATAAAATCTTACCTATTTTTTCTACATAAAATCCATTCCCCTATTTTTCAAGCCGGAAAAGACGTCAATG